>JAVKLF010000047.1:11878512-11893543 GCA_034783495.1 Millerichthys robustus
TGTGTGTGTGTGTGTGTGTTACATGTAGGTGGCACCCTCAGTGTGACCAGCCCGAGCTGTGGAGTATCCCGGCCTTAATCAGGGAGCTCTGTTCCAACTCCACCGACTTCAACTGCACCCCAAAACCTGACAAGTTCAACCCGTGTGAGGACATCATGTCTCCGGTCTACCTGCGGGTTCTTATCTGGATCATTTCTGTGCTCGCTCTGCTTGGGAACGCAGTGGTTCTTCTCATACTGCTGGGTAAAATACTCTGAAGTCACCATCGTTTTGCCTTTGTGTACTTTGTTTGAAAATGTATCAAAGTTTGATGTCTCATTTATTAAGATGGTTTAGCTCTCTGATAAAATACAAACTTTGTGTCAGACCTTTTCTCACGGGTTTGGGTTGAAACGATCCAAATGCAGGCAAGAAGGTGGAAATTCAGGATTCAGATCAATTTTAATGACTACACTGTGGTTCAAGAACAGGCAGCATTACAGGAACAAATAGAGTTTGAATAGAGGATGTGACACTTGACTTGTCGTACTGGATGTGGACTGGGATGTGGGATGATGAACAATAGATGCGCTGTTTAGGAATTTTAAATATGGTGACTAAGATGTATGGCGTGTCTAAAGTAACTTGTTCTTCCCTTGTGTGATCAGGTGACCGCTCCAAGCTGACGGTTCCTCGTTTTCTCATGTGCCACTTAGCCTTCGCTGACCTCTGCATGGGCGTCTACCTGGTCGTCATAGCAACCGTGGACATACTCACTCACGGCCAGTACTACAACCATGCCATCGACTGGCAGACGGGCCTTGGGTGCGATGCTGCGGGATTTTTCACGGTGTGTGTCCACTCACTGGAACTGATAAAAAATAAATAAATACTTATCAGCGTCAGTGTTTGAATAGTTATTGGTTTCCTGGTGATTTACAGGTGTTTGCCAGCGAGCTGTCTGTGTTCACATTAACAGCCATCACCGTGGAGCGCTGGCACACCATCACACATGCTCTGCGACTCGACCGCAAGCTTCGCCTGAGGCACGCCTGCGTCATCATGACGGCGGGATGGATCTTCTCCTTACTGGCTGCGCTGCTGCCTACGTTTGGGGTCAGCAGTTATAGCAAAGTAGGTTGTTTCAAATGTCACTGTCATTTAGGATTTTGTTTGTTTATTTTTTTAAAGCAGCATCCCAAAGATGCTCAATTGGATTGGACCCAGACAAAGACTCAAACCCTGACATGCAATCAGTAAATGTTTAAAGAAAAAATACTTTTTTTAGCCCTTAAATACATTTTGTTGTGCGCTTGCAGTCTCTATGAGTGCAGAAAAATTGAATTTAGTCTCTCCCGGTGCTGCAAAAATATCTTTATACTGTGTTTGGATCACATTTTTCAATTCATTCAGTTTTTATCTATTCCTTATTAGGTAATTTTTTTAACAATAACATCACAGAATATATAACTTCTAAACAAGGTCACGGTCTTCCAGTTAACCACTTTTGTGAATCAGAGGTCCTGCAGATTTGTCGTCTTCGTTCTCCTCTCCCTAAGGGTCAGACTCTGACTCGAATATATAAGGCTGAATGGACAAGTCTTCATTTGTTGGCATCTTTTAATCAATTTGTTAATAAAATGTTTCTGCGCCACTAGATAATTGCATCTATGCTATTAAACTACAAAAATAGCTGACCAGGGTGGAGTGGAATGCTCTGCAATCTGGAGGGAGGTGGGGTGTGAATGGCTCATTTGCATTTAAAAAGAGCAAAACCAGTTGCTCTCAGACGCACCTCAGAACAGGTTTGTAAGAGGAGCCTGTGGTGACAATAACCAGGAATTCAGACCAAAGCATTGCAGATCACTTCATATAGACCACAGCTGAATGATTTAAATGTGAAAAAAAATGTCTTTAAAAGGTGATCCCCTTTCATGCATCGGGTTTTCTGATCATTTTGATGTTTGAATACGTGTCTGTCTGCAGGTGAGTATCTGCCTGCCTATGGATGTGGAGTCCCTGGTGTCTCAGGTGTACGTAGTTTCTCTGCTCCTCCTCAACATCCTGGCTTTTGTTTGTGTGTGTGGCTGTTACCTCAGTATCTACTTAACTTATCGGAAGCCTTCATCTGCGCCAGCCCACGCCGACACCCGGGTGGCTCGACGCATGGCCGTCCTCATCTTCACCGACTTCATCTGCATGGCTCCCATCTCGTTCTTTGCCGTCTCCGCCGCCCTGAAGCTCCCTCTCATTACCGTCTCGGAGTCCAAAGTTCTCCTGGTCGTTTTCTACCCGATCAACTCGTGCGCGAACCCCTTCCTGTACGCTTTCTTCACCCGGAACTTCCGGCGGGAGTTCTTTCTTCTCGCAGCTCGCTTTGGCCTGTTTAAGACTCAGGCGCAAATTTACCGAACGGAGACTTCTTCCTGTCAGCAGCCGACATGGACGTCTCCAAAGAGCAGCCGTGGGATGTGCTCCTTAGCCAACACGCTGAGTCAAGATGGGAAACAAGAGTTCTGAGTCCCCAACATATTTACAGACCGGATGGTTTCATTTTCTTCCTTGAGAAGACCCATTTAACCAGAAATGTTTGTAGGCTAGATGATAATGCAATCTAAGAAATAAGGGATGCGTAACCAAACAACTGAATGTGAAATGATTTCGAGTTTCTAGTCAAATTGTCCAGTAACTTACCATTCATTCTGTGTAAACATCAGTTTGATCAGCTTGTTTTCTTATATTAACTGAATGTTTAACCTCCATCCAAGTTTGACAAGCACTGTTCAGTTTCCTTCTTAGATCTCATGATCCCTACGAAAACATGGTGAAATTGTTTAAACTGAAGCCATCAAAGTAAAGACACAACAACTGCAGTAATTAGTACAAATCTGGGCCACAAAGCTGTCCTAGATACAGTTGTTTTTGTTGTAACTTGATTACAGAGCCAGATGAGAGGATTTTCAGGCAACAAAACTGTGTTTAAAAGGAAAAGTATAAAGTGGTGACTTCATCCATCATCTTACATAACAAACGTCGTCCTGCTGGTATCTCGAGACGATGCTACAAGCTGAAACATGGGGAGCAGCAGTGCACGCACGTTAAAAATTCAACATGTGTTTAATGTTTAATCGCTGAATGATCAGTGATCATGTCATTAAATTCAAGGCCTAGCATTCTTTGAAGGAAATCATATTGCCTTGCATATGCCTGAGTTTAATCTAAAAGCACCTTTAAAAAAAAATAAGAAAGGATGAAGTCATATATATGTTTTGGTCAAACCTTGTAAAAGATGTGCCCAATTTCAGACAATATTGCAAGATCTTAGGTGATCTGTTAGCACTCAAATTATGTGTTGTGAAGGACTCTCAGTGACTACTACACCACAATTTTGATTGAATATCTGTAAGATTGTCTGAGGTGTAGCCAGTTTTCTGTTTGTTGGTTAGATGTGGTGGCCATCTTAAATCGGGGCAACTTCAAACGTTCATGTCATTTAATTACTTTGTGAGAGTTTCATTAAAAGATGTGTTCACAAGATATTTTGCTAACAAACAAGCACCAGACACAGACAAGCAAAAACATCAACATCCCTCAGGAACCTGCGGATTTAAAAACTCATCTTCCCTGTAGCTCTTCAGAAGAAATCCTCTGATATTCATTTGTCTCGCTGCTTCTCTAAATGAAAACTCATATACCAAATGTAATTACATTTCTGTTTGTTTTGCACCGAATATGTTTTCTGTATTGTCTTCTAAAGTTGTTTATATATAAACCTCCCTGTCTGAGTGTACTTAGCTGGAAAATATTCTCTCTCCAACATAGAAACAGCACAATAATGGAGTTGTCCTTCAGATCATCTTAGGCTTTCAAGGACAAAGCAACACCCCACACACGCACACACCCCAACAACAACAACCTCTGCTCTGTGCAGTAAGTTGGGTGGTGCAAGAGGGAAGACAGCTGCTCATTTTGCTTATTACAGAAGGATGGATACAGCAGCGAGATAAGGTTTACAGAAACTCAACAGAGTTTCAAGGCTGGGGCTACAGGAAGGAATCCGAGTCTGTCTCATTGATGTAGAGGCACTGCCTCCTACATGCTTAATGTGGATGCAGTTTTACACCAGAACCACTAGGTGCTTCTAGTGATTTCAGGTATGTGATAAACAATAATTTAAGTGACATTAATCAGTGATTAAAACAACTAAGTGCAGCATAATTTAAAACTAAATATATTACCTAACATTTCTCTAAAAACATGAATGTATACTAAATTTGGAAAAATTAAAAACAGATTTACTGCAGAAATTGTTTTATAGAAAAGTGCATACATTCATAAAAGCACCTTGAAGTAAAACACAACTAGATATTTGCACTAATTATTTTAATAATCTATTTTGTCGAGCCAGTCGTTACAAATCTAACAAGCGGAAACATTATTTCAGATTTATTTTTTTTTAAATGTTTCGATTTTCTAAATCTGTCTGATCATTAACAGTTGAACAGCGCCCCCGTGTGGTCTTTTTAATTATAGGAGCACTGAAACCAAACGCGCTTGTTCAGTGTTATTTCACAGATATCTACAATTTCACATTACTCGATCAAGAAACAGTTAATTTCAAATAGTTTTTTTTTTAAGAAAGCCCATTTCATTAGAGATTATTGATGACAAGAAATCAAAAGACCATTAGAAATTCTCTTGCAGAACCAACAAGAAAAACAAGTCTTCGCTCTAATAAGAAAAGATTTTAAGCCTTCTTTAGCTGTTATTAAGTAAAGAGCATAGATTTGTCTCATTATCAATGAGTGTAGATCTTGATTGCACTTTATTAATTTAAGATTTACAAAACATGACAGTAAGAAATATCGGGTAGGCTATAGGAAATTAATTATTCTCTTATTACAAAATGTTATAAATGACCTTCTTCTAAATTGTACATGTTCTAAAATGTGAACACTATATGTTAAACGTTTTAATTAATTACATTTTTGTGCAGTGCTGCGCAAAAGTTTAAAACCTCGTTTCGGCATTCTGAAGGTTTTCCTTTGGATTTTAGCAGGTTTTTCACTTTTCTACTGACCTGTTTTGTATCTGATCGTGCCACCGTCCATGGGTGTGCAAAAAAGTTAGAATTAGGAGGTTTAATTAACTGACCGAGTCTTTTATGCTCAGTATTTGATCAAATCACCGCTTGACTGACTCCAAACCCCAACAGATAGGGTTGTTGAGTTGTCTGTGACAAAGATTCTGATTGGTTGCATTGGGAAAAAGTTATAAAACACTAGATGTGATTGGTCGAGCCAACGTTCTGTTCTTTTTTCATTCTTCTCGCGATTGTTTCCCGTGTGGGTTAATGGCTCCTCCTGCTACGAAGAGAGACAGAGCTGGCACCGAGCGGTGAAACGGGGTAGTTGAGACACCACGTAGAAAGAAAATTAGAATTATACCTTAGATACCAGTGTGTTTTTATCGCAATTGTTTTAAGGGTATCGGGGAATAAGGTTGTCTCGCTGGCTGTTTCGGTCGAGGGCGAAAAATTAGCAGCGGGCGGTCGAAGGATAGCGGTTTATTTTTCGACAACCAACTCCCCAGATGAACTCCCTCAGAGCTACCAACAGGAGACCCAGGCGAGTATCGAGGCCGCGCCCGGTGCAGCTCGAACGAAACAACGGGGACAGAGGTAAGCTAGGCCACGGTCAGCTAATGGTTTCTCACAAAGCCGTTTGTTCGGCTATACCAGGCTTTATGTAACCTCGGCTAGTTTAGCAAGATTAAAAACGGCTGGGTTTAGCAGGAAAACCCGAGGCTTCTTGCTCCGTAGCTCAGGCCAGGCCGCGCTTTGTTTGGCTTGAGTAATCGGAGGTTAGGATGAGGTTGGGGGTTGTCTTCGTAATGTCGTATGTAGCTAGAGGGACATCATACATGGCTCACATTTCTCGGCTGGAGGCAAAAGAAGCGACTTAACGCACACTAATCACAAGCTTCTTGCCTGCTCGGTTGCTGCATTCCCAGCTGTCACAAACCCTTTCTGCGGTTGTGAATATGCGGACTGCCATTTTTGGGGTGTAACGTTAACAAAAACATATCAGCAGCTCCAGCATTTAGTGGCTGTGGCTTCAGGAGGCCACACGCAGATCAGCTGTGTCATTTTGGGTAAATTCGCCGCGACCATTTTAGTGTGCTCGGCTTTGTAGTTTGAAGCTAAATTTGTTACCGGGATTGTCCTTTACTACCGGTGTCTGCAGCTAGTCGCGGCTTGATTTGTTTACACGGCGGATTTACCAGCTACGCAGTTCAGTTTTTAACCATTAGCCGCACGTCTAATCGAGTTCATGATCCGCTGTCCCTAATTTGACAGCACCACAAAAAGAGCGTGGTCAGGAGACAAATGCATGCTGACTAGTATGTGTTGCGAGAAACTAAAGATGAATAAAGGTTATGTGGCTGCAGAGAGCGCATCTGCCATTATCAATCACCAACCTTTGTCTGCCTTACAAACTATTAGACTCAATCTGGTCTGCGCAGTGTGCACACACAGTATGTGAGCTTCATGTAAAAACAACCTGACAGTTATTTGGGCCTTTTTTTCTTCTGGAAAATTTTTACATATTGTGCTAAAAACTGTCCTCTTGATACATTTTTAATTGTAGCTTTGTTCATGTTTGTGCCTCTCTCTGTTGAATGGGTTGTATGCATAAGGCACATTTTTTTTAAACCCCTCTTCAGATGAGGAGGCTCCTGCAGCTGCTGCAGCAGAAATGGCTATCGAGGAGTCAGGTCCAGGTGCTCAGAACAGTCCCTACCAGCTTCGACGCAAGACCCTGCTTCCCAAGAGAACCGCTGCTGCCTCTGCCACCGCCTCTGCCTGCCCCAGCAAGGGCCCAATGGAGGTTAGACTCAAGCTCTTGTTTGCATTTCATGTGAATGTCATTGCAGATTGTGTGTCTGCAGGGTAATTCTTGTAAATGTATGTCATACTGCAAGATTTTCTTGTTTAAAGAGTAGGCCTCTAAAGCAGCAATGATAGTTTAACAAAGCAAAGCAAAGTTCCCTTTTGACTAGCTGAAAGCTCAGATCTTGATTTGACGTATAAATCCTAATTGTCCTCATTTTTAGGGAGCTTCCACTTCATCAACAGATGCCTTTGGCCATAGAGCCAAGCGGGCACGAGTGTCCGGTAAGACCCACGACCTGCCAGGTGTGTTAAAATTCCTTAACTGGAGCAGTGATGTTTGATAAAATGGCATGCCTCCAAACTTTATGCCAGAAGTGTTAAGATTTGTGTCATAATTATAGTGTTTTCATGTATTGTGTATTTTTAGCTGCCCCAGCAGAACAATATCTGCAGCAAAAACTTCCAGATGAGGTTGTTTTGAAGATTTTCTCCTACCTACTGGAGCAGGACCTTTGCCAGGCAGCTTGTGTGTGCAAGAGATTCAGTCAGCTTGCAAACGATCCCATCCTATGGTTGGTGCTGCAGATCACAAAAAGCTGCTTTTTCCCCATCTCATACTGTACAGTCATTAGAAAATCGTCAGCTAGAATGTTTTCCATTTGGTTTCTTTTTTGTTATCTGTCTAGGAAACGGCTCTACATGGAGGTGTTTGAGTATACTCGTCCCATGATGCACCCTGAGCCAGGCAAGTTCTTCCAGGTCAGCCCCGAGGAGCATGAACATCCAAACCCTTGGAAGGAGAGCTTCCAGCAGCTGGTTAGTTGGTCTTGCATGTTAAATTTAGATTTTATTTACTAACAAATTTACTAAAAACAGTGCAAAGTCTTGCAGAGCTTTTTATAGCCTGACAGGAATGTTATCATTAGTTTTTCTGGAATTAAATTTAAAGTTGTATATGTAAGTTAGTTAGATTTTAACCCAAACACAAAGAATCACTTAAAAGCTGTTTTTTAATTCTTTCATTTTTTGCCAGAAACATTACTTGTGTTGTTACTGAAATCATTTGTTCCCAAAGATCTGTGCTTATTTATTATTTTTTCTTTTGTCTTTTTGGGTCGACACCTAGTATTTGAACAGTGCTATGCAGATACGCTTGACTTTGACATTAATATGCTGTAATCATTTCCAACTATCTGTTTAACTTTTGCAGGGATCTTGCTTTTTTCTTGAATTCTGCTTTCTTTTGCCTTTGATAGAAGTAGTAGTCTGATAGCCAGGTTGAATAAAGACCTTGATAACCTGCAGCAACTTACTCTGATCTTTACATCTTCTGTGTTGCAGTATAAAGGTGCGCATGTCAAGCCAGGCTTCGCGGAGCATTTCTACAGTAATCCTGGCAGATATAAAGGCAGGGATAATATGCTGGTAAGAGAGAGTCCTTCATTATTGATATTTTGCATTGCAGTGTTTTTTTATTTTTAGAATGAACCTGTTTTTCTAAAGTGCTCTCTGGTGAATTTTAAGCATGTGTTTGTTTCACCTGAAAGTGTTTGCTTCCTTTCCTCTAAAAGTATTATGACACCATTGAGGATGCACTGGGTGGCGTTCAAGAAGCCCACTTTGACGGCCTCATCTTTGTTCATTCTGGCATCTACACTGATGAGTGGATTTATATAGAGTCCCCCATCACCATGATTGGTGCCGGTAAGCATGTTGCTATCTATCATTGAGAGTTACTGAAGATTTAATATCTCTGCTGCGTGCAATCTTTAAGAAGGTTGATACACACTCAGCTGCGTATGTACAAGGGTTTTAATGAAGGGTCTCTGCTTTTTGCCCTCAGCTCCTGGTAAAGTAGCAGACAAGGTCGTCATAGAGAATACCAGAGATTCAACATTTGTCTTCATGGAGGGATCAGAGGATGCATATGTGGGATATATGACCATTAAGGTAAATGTACATCTACTCATTCCATTTTTATAAACCTAAATAATGACAGTGCACTTTTTGTTTGTGTTTTAGTGACAGTTAAGTTTGATTTTATCAGCTGCAGCAAATTTATGACTTGTATGCTTTTTTAATTACAAATTGTCCTTACCTTCTGTAATTAAGTTTAATATCACTACAAAGAATAATAATGTTCATATGGTATCACTTGAATTTTTATCCGTTGTTAAACTGTCACCGTGTGATTTCCTAGCACTATCCTCTAAATGTATTGGTGGTGGCCCCGTAGCGTCCAGTAGGACGAGTCTAGTGTGGATGTGGTGGGAAGACAGAAGTGTTGTCAATAAGCTTAGCCTCTGTCTGATCTCAGTTTCTCTTATTTCTTCAGTTTAATCCAGATGATAAATCAGCGCAGCACCATAACGCCCACCACTGTCTGGAGATCACAGTCAACTGCAGCCCAAACATCGACCACTGTACCATCCGCTCCACCTGCACAGGTACCCACACACAGGCACACTCTGACCTCTTGTTTCAGTATGACAATGTAGGTCAAGGCTTTTCTTTCTGCTGTGTTATGTTTTTATTTTTTAACTTGGACTTTGCAAAAGTAGTATTTACTCTAAAAAAAAAGGATGCTGAACTTGTTTTTGGTGCAACATTTGTTGAGAAGCACAACTTTAGGAAAGATTTTAACTTTTTTGGTCAGATCTTTCACTTGACCCTAGACCTTTCAGCTCTGGATCTTGAGTTGTATTAAATTTAATTTGTGTGGTGTATAATTTAGATTTATTTAGGTTAATTTGTACAACGCTATAGCTAGAATATTGCTTGATGAGATGTCATTTTTGCTCTATTTTTATGCTGGTCTGTACACACTTGCTCAAATAATTTACATTTCATTTAGTCAAAATTACTAGACTGCTCCAGTTCTGGTTACATCATACTTGGAAAGCAGTTGGTGAATTAAATGTATGGAAAAGGTTGTTGCCAACCTTTACATCTGGCACTAGAAGGCACTAAAACTTTGGTTTTTACTGTGAGAAACATTGATTACTGCTCCAAAAAGTTAATACTTGAACAAAGAAATGTCAAAGTTTTGGAGTGTTTGTGTGATAAAATAAGACTGAAACTACTAAAACGTAGAAGGGACTGTCAAGAAAGTGTGCTTTTAGTTAAAATATTTCATCTAAGAATTTAGACTTTAAATCCACAAAGATGTTGTTGAATAACCTGAGGAGGCTTTTAAAATGTTCTTTTTTTATCTTGTTAATTCTCAATATTTTTTAGTGGTGATTAGATTATTGACATACATTTAAACTTTAATAAATATGGAAAAACAGCTGCTAATTTCAGCTTCTTAAATAAGATAACATTCATATCCTGTGATTTGGTTTTATAAATTGAATATTTTTTAAAGTTCGTTTCACTTTTTGAGCAATTTGTTTTGTTTTTTGTGTTTAGTGGGTTCAGCTGTGTGTGTGAGTGGACAGGGTGCCTGTCCAACAATCAAACACTGCAACATTAGCGACTGTGAGAATGTGGGACTGTACATTACAGACCACGCGCAGGTAAAATGAAAATCATTTTGTCCCTTTTGTAATACATGCATATTTTCTCCAACAGTTCCATTGTCTTTACTTCATTTTGCTGTTTATTATGGTTTTTTTGCAGGGCATTTATGAAGATAACGAAATCAGCAACAATGCACTAGCAGGAATTTGGGTGAAAAACCATGGGAATCCCATCATTAGGCGTAACCACATTCACCACGGACGAGACGTAGGAGTGTTCACGTTCGATCACGGCATGGTAATGACTTTCAGCTTTGTCAGGTCTTACATTTAACTGTAGGAAATGTCTCCAAGTCAACCTAATCAGACTATTCTGCATTTTAGGGTTACTTTGAGAACTGTAACATCCATAGAAATCGTATAGCTGGCTTTGAGGTGAAAGCATATGCCAACCCTACAGTTGTTCGCTGTGAAATCCACCATGGCCAAACAGGAGGCATTTACGTCCACGAGAAGGGGCGGGGCCAGTTTATAGAGAATAAAATCTATGCCAATAACTTTGCTGGTGTGTGGATCACATCCAATAGTGACCCAACGATACGGTAAGAATGAAGGCTTCTCAGGATAGTTTAGTTTAATTTGAAAAACTCAAAATGTTTTGTTTTCAAATTCAGGGGAAATGCTATATTCAATGGCAACCAGGGAGGAGTGTACATATTTGGAGATGGCCGAGGTTTAATTGAGAGTAATGACATTTATGGTAACGCCTTGGCTGGAATTCAGATCCGAACCAACAGCTGCCCCATTGTAAGGCATAACAAAATCCACGATGGACAGCATGGCGGCATATATGTGGTAAATACACTTTTCAGTTTTCCATGTAAGATGCACCTGGTAGATGTGATTTTTCTATACAGGTTGGACATAAATGAAAGTCCTTTTACTGCCCTGTTAATTATTGCGCTTTGTTTTTCAGCATGAGAAAGGCCAAGGGGTGATCGAGGAGAATGAAGTTTACAGCAACACATTGGCTGGAGTCTGGGTGACCACAGGCAGTACTCCTGTCCTCCGCAAGAACCGCATCCACAGTGGCAAACAGGTAATATTACAGATTCAGAGTATGAGTACTTATACTTGAGTACTTAACAAAAAGAGTATTAGTAAAGATCATTACATTTCTTACAATTATTAGTCTCTAATTACAAGTTTATTTTCATTACAACAAATGATTTTTATGTAGAAAATTTTATTTTGAACACATTTTTTTGATTTAAATTATTTAAAATTAAAATTTTACAGTTTAATAGTTTTTCCTAATATAACTTTAACCACAAAAAATGTGTGGGAAATATTTTTTATTTACCTTCCCATAAAATGTCTCGCTTCTATTGTCTTTCCAGGTTGGCGTGTATTTCTATGACAATGGGCACGGTGTGTTGGAAGACAATGATATTTACAATCACATGTACTCCGGTGTCCAAATAAGGTAATAAGCATTTCTAGCAGGGTTTTTAAGCAAATGTAATGGAAGACAAAGCCGATCTGCACAAAAACCTCGGGATGCACATTTATGTAGGTTTTTCAATTTTCTTAGGACTGGTAGCAACCCAAAGATCAGACGCAACAAGATATGGGGAGGCCAGAATGGAGGGATTTTAGTCTACAACTCAGGTTTGTATTTCCCGCTGCCCCAGGATTATCCTGGTGTTTAATAAGTAGTTAGCTCCTCGTCTAATCCCGCTGTTGCCACACAGGTCTGGGCTTAATTGAGGACAATGAGATCTTTGACAATGCCATGGCTGGAGTGTGGATCAAGACAGACAGCAACCCCACTCTGCGAAGAAATAAGATCCATGATGGAAGAGACGGGGGCATCTGCATTTTTAACGGAGGCAGAGGTAATTTAACATACAAGGGTGTATTATCTGACTTATCATTTGTGTATGTATAGCTCATGATTAATTTGTGTTGTCTATAGGTCTGTTGGAAGAAAACGACATTTTCAGGAATGCTCAGGCTGGTGTGCTGATCAGCACCAACAGCCATCCAATACTCCGCAAGAACCGTATTTTTGACGGCTTTGCAGCAGGTCAACTCTTTGTGAACACTGAAATTATTTGAGTTTGTCTCCTTTTTAGCTGACTGTTTGCTTCTCCTTTTTACTGTCCAGGTATAGAAATTACTAACCATGCCACCGCCACTCTGGAGGGCAACCAGATCTTCAACAATCGCTTTGGGGGCCTCTTTCTGGCTTCAGGAGTCAACGTCACTATGAAAGGTAATGGGCTGAATGGTGGACTTTCAGCTTGGCTCAGCCACAATCTGCTCACTAACCACCTTCATTTGTTTAATTTGGCAGACAACAAAATTCAACATAATCAGGATGCCATTGAGAAGGCTGTAAGCAGAGGACAGTGTCTCTACAAGATCTCAAGCTACACCAGTTACCCAATGCACGATTTCTACAGGTAAACCTTTAAACATTTCTAGAAAAAACTGAAGTTTTCCACTGTGGTACTTTAATAATATACAGTTTTACAGTGGGTTCTGTTCTAAAATTTGATTCTTAAATTTATCTAGAAATGTATTTCACTTATTTGGACTTGCTGTGTAAATAAGTTTTTGTTTTCAGGTGTTTAGTGTACACCTATATATAAACTAGAGGTATTTTTTGTTGGAAACTGAACAATCACCTCATTCAGAGAAAAGAAATTTAAAATGTTGATAAAATGTCAGTTTTTTTTAACATACAGTTGAACATACTCTGCCTGTTTGTCAACTCTTTAAACATTAATCTTGTCTTTTTAGATGCCACACCTGTAATACAACAGATAGGAACGCCATCTGCGTTAACTGTATCAAAAAATGCCACCAAGGACATGATGTAGAGTTTATACGGCATGACCGGTAAGCTACTTTTTACTTATTAGAAACAAAATGTGTCCACATGTTAGGGATTTCTTTAGAATTTGTTCTCCAAGAACTTTTTTGCATTCTTTTAAAGAAGTCTCAAACTCTGGTTCAGAACGTGTCTCGTTCCAGGACTCTGGTATCTTCTGAAAGAGTCAATGGTTTAAAAACAAAGGGGAAAATAGCATTTTGGTATCCAATTAAAGTTTTAAATGGAGGGGGTTCAAGAGTTTTGCATTAGTAGTTTTTCATATTTTTTTATTCAGTTGTCAAGGAAAGTATTTAAAATCTGAATGTTTATAATCTTTATATGCTCCAGGTTTTTCTGTGACTGCGGAGCAGGAACGTTGTCCAACCCGTGCACGCTGGCCGGAGAGCCCACACATGACACAGACACACTGTATGACTCGGCGCCGCCCATCGAGTCCAACACGCTGCAGCATAACTGAAGGTGTCTGGTTGAGAGAACGCCCTCAGATAAGCATACAAAACATGTTACATTGCACACAGCCACACACACAGTTCCATGCACGCATCCACTTGCAGCTATAAGAGCCCAGAGAGACTCTGATCGCAGTGCTCTCAGATGGGATCGAAGTGGAAGAAGCTGCAGAGGAAGCAGCTTCCTCTGGCTGCAGCCGGACTTACTGCTGCAGGACACTAGAGGGAGGCAGTGGAGCTGAAGACTGACAGAACAGCCCTAAGAGATTCCTCACTGAAGTATTTCTTACTGCAGTCTGTAAACAAAGAAGATGGGAAAAGAAGGGTTTTATTGTGAGGCGCTGATGAAGTCAGCTGGTGGCACTTGGAAATATGAAAATCTCCCCTTCAGTTTAACCTCCTCTTATTCTTCTTGACAGTTGCTGTCAAAAACAGGACTTCCTGCTTCCTCGCAGCTGCCATCCATATCGGATGCTCAGACAGTTGTAACTAGGCAATGGATGTGTGAATGTTGCGCTGTGTGGATAAAAAAAAAAAACATAATTGTGTGTCTGTTGGAGCACTTGGGCCTTTTTTTTAAAAAAGAAAAGTTCTGATAACAAATTTTATTTCAATTCTTTATCATGTAGTTTTGTATTTTCAAGCAAAAAGCTGACTGTATTTGAATGTCTTTTATTTTATTATATATTATAATTATTATTTTTCTTTGGTTAACGTTCCCACCTTCACCTCGTCGAACTGCAGAAACTCAAACGTCCCAGTGCTGAAATTCTTTCTGTGAAAGAGAAACTCGTTTAAACACTATAAACCCTCTCCTGTGTGTTAGTTTAAATGACAGGTGGAGTGGCTCCACGGTTGTAAAAAGGTGTGTAAATGTGTGTTGTGTACAGTGCAAGTTGTGTGCGCGGGTGTGTGTTTATATGTTGATCCAGTCAGTGTTTTGTGGAGAGGGTTTCAAATGGGGGGTAACAAAGCTCCTTTTTAACTGGAACTAAAGTCAGTCTGCAGTCGTCCCCCCCGTCCTCCCCTCCTCCAGTGTATCGTGGTGACTTTGGCTCCTCATGCAGCCTGAACCGTATGCATGTATCATAACATCTAGACTTAATATATTGTGAAGTATTCAATAACCATTATGTAGATGCTAGTTGGAATTCAAAAAGGGGTATACTTTCTTAGAAAGACAAAAGAAAAAAACGAAAACTTGCCATTTCTAAGAAAATAAAACTTTATTAGATCAAAGATGTCTGTGTTGTGATTCACTTGAAGTGATGCAGTTTGCTGCTTGTTTGAAGATGGAGAGACAGAAAGACTCAGTTAGACCGTTTATAACTTGAATTTTTACAGT
>JAVKLF010000047.1:11896060-11906196 GCA_034783495.1 Millerichthys robustus
ACAGCTTTAGGGGAAGCTCAGAACACAACCAGAGTAGAAATTAGGCAGTTTTTACAGGAACGCAGCGAGCGAGGAGCTCACTGACGTACGAGTTATTCTTGGTAACCAACTCCTGCTTCATCCTCCTGAGCGCCTCCTTTACCTCCTCCTCAGCCATGGTGGCAACAGGAAGAGACTTCACCTTCTGCAGGAAGTCCTGGATCAAGTTTTCCCCCACCTAAAAACAAACAGAACATTACCTTTATATGTCTGGTAGACAGATGCTTATGTTTGTGAGCTCAACCACTTCTTCAAAACAATAAGGGGTGACAATTATTACAGTGGGGTTGTTAAAACAAAGCCCTACTTGTTTGTCCAGTCTCCGTCTCTTGGCCTCCGGTTCTTCCCCCTGCTTCAGATGACCTCCTGCAGGTTCCTGGAACTCCTCCAGCTCCTCTGCCTTCTCCTTCGCCGCCTCCAGCACCGCTGCAGGGAAGCACGCCAACTCAGCGACGTGAATACCAAAACTCTGGTCGCACACACCTAAAGACAAAGTTCAGTTTGTTTATTATTAATCGGAGACATATTAACCAGGAATGAACATCTTTGTAGGAATCGATGAGTTAAATACTTTTTAAAAAGTTACAAAAATGAAGTCATAGCAGCCTTCTCCTGAATGAGCTGAACATTTTGTTCTGAAACAGACTAAAGTATGTGGACATAGATTGCACAAATGTAAAAAATAAAAACAACAAGTGGGTGCCGAATCAAGATTGAACAGTTCATCATGCTGGGTTTTTATAGATTTGTTTGAGAAATGAAAAAGCGGAGACGTAATTTCTTGCGGCCGACCTGGTCTAACTCTGTACAACATCGTGAGTGTGTTGTGCGTCGTCAGGGCGGTGACGTGCAGGTTGTGGACGGTGGGCTGCTGCGCCGCCAGTGCCGTCAGCTCGTGGAAGTGTGTGGCGAAGAGGCAGAAGCAGCCGATTTTGGAAGCGATGTGCTCGCTGATGGCCCAGGCCAGCCCGAAACCGTCGTACGTGGACGTCCCTCTGCCGAGCTCGTCGATGATGATGAGCGAGCTCTCTGTGGCCGAGCTGCCGGGACGACGCGGAGCGTGAGAAACGAAGCGTGCGCGTTATTTCCTTTTAGTGAAACCGTGTTTGTCCTTACCGCAGAATGGCCGCCGTCTCCAACATCTCGGACATGAAGGTGGACACTCCTTTCACCTGGCTGTCTCCAGCTCCCACTCGAGCCAGGACGCTGTCAATCACACTTACCTCCGCCTTCTCGCATGGCACGAAGCAGCCAATCTGTGCCATCAAAGCGATCAAACCCACCTGCCGGATAAACGTCGACTTTCCCCCCATGTTTGGTCCTGTAGACAAAAAAAGAGTTAGCCGTAAAACCAATCTAACCTCTTGTCTTCCCTCTCCTGCGGCGTCTCTCACCTGTTATAATATAGAAGCTCTTCTCGCCCTGGACGAAGGTGATGTCATTGGGGATGAAGGCGGTGTCTGCGTCCGTCTCCATGCAGGGATGTCTGGCCTGCAGCAGCTCCAGTCGCCTGCAGCCACCGTCTACGATCCGGGGCCGAACGTACGGGATGGGAGCGGAAACGGACACCACGGCGAAACTTGCCACCGCGTCTAGCTGCGCTATAACGTCATTTAGCGTCTGAAGGGGATCCACATAACCTGGAGTTGCATAATCAGAAAAGTCTTTTAACAAATCGTCGCTGGAAAAAAAAGAAGAAAAAAAAAAGACCAGAGCATGCCCACCAGAAAACCTCAAAATCTCGCCAAAGCTAACTGCAAATTAAATCTTAAAAAGATGTTACAGTTTCCCTGCCTTTTGGAAAAAATGTGAATTTAATCAGTTACTGAACAGCCATGTATGGGAGTTCATTTCTATGTAGCAATGACGCCACAGATTCTTCTGTTAGTTAAATCAATGCCATGCTGAAGAGACCCTGAGCAGCATGTGATGAGAACTCCTACCTGAGGCGATGTTGATGATTTCCTTAACGATGGCGTTCTGCGCTTCCTCGTACTCCTCTCTGCTCTTGGTGTATTCCTCGTTCAGAGAGCTCAGCTTGCTGCAGACGTGTGGGAAGAAAAAACAAAAGGGGGAGCAAACCCCGGGAGGTCAGGCCCGTCAGCTGACAGAGAGTCTCGTGCCGACCCCAGGTGTGTGCCGCGGCGGGACGGACCTGTTTGTGAAGCGCACGCCGTTCTTCTGAACGTCCAGCGTGGTGAACTTCTTGTTGTTCCTCAGACTCTTCTCCTCCTTGCACGTGACTCTCAGGTAGAATCCTAGCACAGCGTTGGACTCCAGCTTCACGGTCTTACCCGCATCAAGACCTGAAACACAAAAATGGTTTTGTTTATCCTACTTTCCCCGTCTGTTAAAAGGTTTTATTGCGACAAAACGGCGAGTCTCAGCTACAAATGCCATTTGTAAAATCTACCGAGTTATAATTTGGTGTTTTTGGGGATCCGGTTGGCTGTGGCAGCCATCTTGAATTGAGGTCACTCCAAAAGTTAATCAGTTGCAGGTGTAAATCTCCTGTTCACTTCCTACAAGTTTCATTAAAATTCATTTAGTGGTTCATGAGATGTTTTACTAAAAGACAAACCCAAGAACATACACGATGTTTCAGTTTGTGGCGGTGCCACTAGAGGAAAAAAAACAAACAGGTTTGATTTGCTTGAAAAAATTGAAAATGATGCTTTTACCTCTTAAAAAGAAGCTTGGGGGAATAATTGTGCAAATATGCGTTTAACAAACCAGAGGACTGCTGATAAAAATGTTCTTTGGACAGATGATAACAAAAGATCCGATTATAAAGCACACTGTCACGATTGGCAAAAGTTTTAAAAATGAAACCAGCACATTCCCCATTCTTATTTATACCAAACCTCAATGAACCTAGACAAGAAAATTGGATCAAAGGTGACTCTTAAAAATAGTATTGATGCTCAGTTTTTAGTAAAGAACTTTAGATGACTTCTGATGAACATTACAACCTAAATGCAAACAATTCTTTAGTTCCCTGTTGAATGTTTAGTCTTCATCTAGAACCATTTATCCACATAAATATATATTTTTTTTCATTCAATAGCTTGAGAGTTAAGAGTACACACCAACACACTAGGACTGAGTTCAAACATGTGCTTTCTCACACACAGCTGCTGTGGACATCTCAGTGATAAAAAGAAAAGACTTTCACACAAACCTTTTTTTAGTCCATCAGTCAGGCTGATAAGAGCCAAATTTCAAGCTTTAGATGCATTACATTGCACATGACAACCCCATGCTGAGCTCCATTCGCCCGGGCTTTTAGTCACAGAACATGTAGTTATTTTAGATAGGAAATCCTCTTAATCTTCTTAAAAAATAATAATAAAACAGACCATAATCTTTTTAATAGGAAACTGAAGTGTTTGTGTGTTGAAATCACCTAATTCCCTGGCTGCACCGTTCAGCACAGCCTGCATGCTCTTTTCCAGCGTGTCCATCTTTTCTCTCAGTTCACTCAAAACCGGATCGAACGACGCCTTCACCAGGAACTCGTGGTGCTCGATCTACGTGGGTCGCACAGAACACAGACGTAGAGAACGAAGCAACACTTTTGACCCTAAATATGCGGGGATTTTACAGACAAACACCTGGTTCATGTCCAGTGTGGTCTCAATCATCTCCTGGTACTTGGTGAAGTCCGACTGCAGATCACTGAGGGGAGAGGTGAACGCTGCCTGCAGCAACACCAGGTAGCTGCCTGAAAACACACCCATTGACGCAGCGGCTTGAAATACTGGGAAAAGGAGGTTTGAGAACATTTGTCTGCAGGTTTGTGTGTACCTGAGTATCTCTCCAGGGCTGAGATAAGGGCGGGGAGCTGGCTCACAGCCTGGTAAACGCGGTAGCAGTCCTGCAGATTTGCAGATTGACGGTGAAACTTTTTGGCCAGGCGGTGGAGATCGGGTAAACGACGCAGCAAATCCTCCTGACAAGTCTGCCTGAGCTCGGAGTCGCACACAAAACTCTCCACGAGGTCCAGCCTGTGTGCGCACACTCATGACGTAAACATCGAGAAGCTCCAAATCCTTCGAGTCCGATAAACATCTACAGATCTTCAGTGTTGTGATTGTACCTTTCTTCTATTTTGGTTTTGTCCATGAGTGGCTGTTTGATCCACTGACTGACCAGCCTCTGACCCTGAGGAGTCCGGCACTTGTTCAGCAAACCGGCCAATGAATGAGCTCCGCTGGTGTCATCAGGTGATCCCTGGAGGAAACCATTCAAATGCATAAAATATCAACCAATCCCCAAACTAAATTCAAGACATAAATTTAACATTTGGAGCAATTTCATCTGGATCCTTTAGCTATTTTATAGGATATGTCACAATATAAAAATATTTACACTGATTCGAATTTAGCCAAAAAATGATTTAACTGCATTAGAATTGCATTTGCGGGGTCATAAACTGAGAGAAGCGTCCCAAAACTGATGGCCAATACTGTAGATGGATTGAGGCTTTCTCTCTCTTAAACTGGTTTCTTTGTGGAAAAACTACAACACACCCTGCTCTACTTTATCAGGAGAAACAATAAAGTCTACTGACAGTGGTCTTGGTCACTAACCTGGAAGAGGTTTAGAGCCCTGACGGCAGCGTGGTCCAGCCTCATGTACTGACCGAGCTCCAGAGTGGTGAGACTAAGGGAATTAAAGTTGGACTCATCTGAAAGCAGCTCAAGGAAACGCACCACTGCAGCCAAACACGACATGGCCACCTGTGAATGAATCCACACATAAACTGGCATCAACCTTTCCTTTTTTCTTTTTTTTAACTAAGAATATGACATAATTTCAATATATATTAATTTAACTTACACATTAGGTAGTCTCCTAGATTATTAAACATCTTAGAAAACGTGTCAGAGACAGTCTGGTAAGATTTTGCATGTCAGGTTTTCTGAAGACGTGTGTGCACCTGTCAACTAGCAGTGAGCACAGTGCAGACGTTTCATTTACATATAGATGCTCTATTCAGTCGACGCCAAACTTCCACACCGATGTTTTACACATTTAGGACTTAATGACGTCTGGAAATCACACCAGAGTAAAAATGGTTTCTTACAGCATTTCATGTTTGAGTTAATGTTTTGCTTAAACATTGAAACTCATCTGCCTATTGGTAATGGTGCCATGTAACAGTCAAATGTTACCTTATGATCCAGATATGAAGAAAATAAAAATTACCTGCTTGTCCAGTTCAGGTAGTGTGTTACTCGCTACGGCCTCTCCTCTCTTAGATCTCAGCAGCCTGTTGAGATCCTGAACAATGTCCTTGCTGCTAAACTCTGTTTTCTTTCTGTCAGAAACCAGCATCCCGCCACGCTGAACCACCTATACAAACAAAACAAAAACATACCTCTGCTTAATGCTCAAAACAAACACTCAGTCATAAGCAATACAAACAGGACGGAAACGGTTTTCTGAACATACAAGGATGCCAAGATGGCACCACATACCTCTCGTAGTTTGCTCCCATCAGCGCTGCATTCACCCTGAGCTAAGAGACACTCCTTGGGGCTGATCTGGACAAGCAGGGACTCCAGGTTGGAGAAGATCTCATTGTCTGGAAACTCACACACTCCCATCTTCCTCTGGGCCGCGTCCACGTAGCCGACCCCGACCACACGCTGCCCATCAGCTCCCGTCGCAAGTCGCACCGCGACAACCCCAGCACTGCCCTCTGCTCCAGTTCCACCACCAAACAGTATCTCCTCGAACTGCGTAAGGTTTCCTGGAGAGGCCTAGATTCAGCGGAAACGTGATGAAATCTGACAACCCTTTAGTAGCCCCTCTAATCAGAGGACAGCTAACATTTATAGTTTTACCTTGTACTCAATCCTCCAGTCGTGCTCTTTGATGCTCTTGCTGTGGTTCCTGTACACCTCCACTCTGTACTGCCTCACCAATAACAAGTCCTTCACAAAAGCTTCAAAGTTCAGTTTACTCAGGATCACACTCTCCAACTTGCGACATCCTGTTGACCAACAACAGTTTGGACAGGGTTAATGTCAGGACATTTGTGCTGAGAAAAAAAAACGTATTCAAACGCATGTCAGGGGAGTCACAAACAGGTTTCAGTCTATGAAATCTGAGTCCTGAAACTGTTTACTTGTATTTACAACAAACCTGTGAGTAAACACACTGTACACAATCGGTTATCCATGTATACATTTTCAAATATCTAAAAGACACAGCTAAAATTAGTTACACGCAAGCCCGAATTAAAAGTGGTCTCCAACGACTTTATAAGCTTTAGCCAAGTATGCTAGGATCTGCTACCTGAACCCAAATACTTGATGACCCCATTCGTCTTAAAAACCTCCTTCGCAGCAAACATGGCGTCCTTCCCGTGGACGGTGTAGTAGTCGTTTCGGTCAAATATTCTGAATGTAGTGTCCGGTTTCTCCGGCATGGAGAAAATGAAGTTTAAAAAGCCGTGCTCGGCTGCACTGTCCATGGAAAGGTTCTGCTTCGGCTGCACCGCCATGCTGGAATCTCCCGCCACCGACCGAGCCAAACAGGAAGCTACGTAGCTTTACGTTCTGTTCCCATGGAAACGGCGGAGGAGACGCTTCTTCTTCGTTGGTTTTGAAAGAAAGTAGGAGAGAGTGATGTTCGCTATCGCCACCGAAAGAAGCCACATGTAATGCTTGATATTCTTTGTTTCAATTTGACACAAACAAAAAAAGAAACGAAAACTTTTGCTATTCTTACTTTCTACTCTTTGCTACGTCAGCTTGTAGCTAGCCCAGTGCCACTACGCCAAGCTAACCTTTTGCTTCTTTGGCTTTTAGCTAATATTCTGCTTTTTACAATTCTGTACTGCAATTTTTGATTAAATTGAATAATTTATGTAGGTTCTCTAGCTTTTTGCAGCTTCTATTAAATTTTACAATGCAAATACAAATTAAACACATTTGTTTGTTTGTGTCTCAGCACTACTTTGTCATTTTTAATACACAATGGGGAAATTATTTCTCTGTCTTTTTTTTCTCTCCATTGCACATTTTAGCACACATGTGGAGCAGTGGGCTGCCATCCAAGGTGCCTGGGGAGCAGCTGAGGAGATAAGTTGTCAGTCTAAGGAGTTGAGGTGGCGACTTTCCGATCACAGGCTCACCTTCTCTAACCTCTGTGTCAGCACTGCCCCATTATTGTGTGAACACTGAAAAGTTAAGGTATTTAGGTGTGAATAAAGGAACTGACTGTATGTCACAAAATGACCTATTTTCCCCCAAGACTAGTGGTGCAAAAAAATCATTGTTGCCTCACTAAAGTCATCAGATATTGTTAGAATAACAACAGACAGTATCTGGAGTGGGTGGCATAACGGCTACTGTCCAGGTTAAGAGGTAAGATACTGCTTATTTTGTTACATTTCATGGACTCAGCTGTTCTGGGTCCTGCTTCAGAGGAAAAAGGAAGAAAGATGGGAGCTTGCTTTCTGTCCACCGAGCCGACATTAATCTTTACTGGCAAAGAGAAGATTGTCTTATAAATGAAATGGTTTAAATTGGACAGATGGGTCACTGGGCAGCTGTGCAGAGATGAGGCCACGGGGCCTGAAGTTCTGTAAACTGGACTGTGGTTCTCACTGACATGTGCTACATTGACCCTAAAAGGAAGAATCAGGGCAAAAAATAATATAAAGAATATATGAATGTCACATAAACCTAAAATGGTGAATTTTTGAAAACAAAATTGTCCTAAATGAGTTTAAAATGTAATTCATTCTATGCTTGATTAAAATTTTAAAGTAGAAACTCAAAATAACGAGTGAGTATACCAAATCAAAATGTGTATTTAACATTAAAACATTTATCAGTGTATCTTAAAATATTTATCTAGAACTAATGCATATTATGTTTTTCTTTAAAACCTTTATTTTAATATCTTAAGTACTCAAAATATTGAGATAATTAGTCCAACAAATTTTTGTGATCAGGTAATTTAATGAATTTTACTGTACACAATTCTTAGAACAATTAAGAAACATCTACACAATAGGTAGAATCCTGCCAAGCAGGATTGGATGTAATTAACAGAACTGTTTAGTAGAGACAGGTTAAACATATAGCTAAAACATTTAAAACTAGCAATAAAGTACAACAAAGCGACAAGTTTCTCAAACCTTTCTGATATGGATTTAAAAAGAGATAACCAATAGAATGGATTAAAAGTACAGCAATATCGTGGAAAACAATGAAATAAATCAATACAATAAATTAAGGTGCCGTATTAAATGTAAACTACTGTACTTTGTAGTGGGCAGAAAATGTCAACTACTTGGTTGTGTGCCATGGACACAAGACCCAGGAGGAAAAGTCCTGAACTCACAATTCAGTCTGTGAGAACGGACTGACAACAAGATATAACATAAACCAGGATTCTAAAGATGAGTGTTTTATTAGAGGAAGCTTCACAGACAGACACATTGTATTCATTATTCAAGTAAACCAAATACTGGGGTGAGGTACTTAAATGGGGGAGTTATAATATAAAATCAGAAAATTATGAATTATTGGGCTCACAACTTAATTATAACGCGGGCGTAAGGTAGATAAAATGTCATTAAAGACACAAGCTTAGAATGAAGCGTAAGAGTGTACAAAGTACAAATACATTTCCCACTGAAACATTTTTCTAAAGGTTATACTGACTATAATGTTACATTAAAGGTTAATGATGAAATTAGGATGCAGATTTTCTGTTTCAGGTACAAATTTTTCTGACACATCATCTTCTTATTAGTCTACACGTGTCTGAGATGTCCTGTTGGAGTGATGTGATTCTTTATACAGAACTGGAAACTGGGAAAGGATGTCAGAATGATTTATATTTACACTTATCATCAAACCATAAATATCCCTGAGGTAACACATATCTGAATCGGTTTGTTGTTTTTAATGATGACAAGAATGGACACAGCCAGGTGAGGTGAAAGAGACATAAACTACTTTGCATTTTTAAATGTGAGGGATCCAATTAAAAGTAGACTGAAATCACGCAGTAGAGAACAAAAAACAAAATTTCTATTTATATAATGTATCTGTTACGATGGGTTGAGAAGAAATCCAGGATGCCAAAAGGCCTTTAGAGGACAAAATTTAACTCCAAATTAACACTTAAAAGGTAAACACAAGGAGTTACACACACAATGCTCTGCTGTCGGAGAAAAAGAGGAGACAAATATTTAAAGGAAGACACTACTTAACTGGATGGAAAACATCAGACAAAAGAAACTGCACTAACACACAAAATAAAAGGTCATGGAAAAAATGGAAAAGGAGAAAGATAAACTTTAGAACACTCAGATGTAGATCTTTACAGAAGCAAAGTAATAGTAATGTACCATGAGTGCTGTGTTAAAATGTATGAAAAAAGGAACATAGAACCTGGAAATCAAGTTTGTAAAGCATAACTCTGATACTTTAGTGCAGGAATCTAACATTTTTGTGGCAGATAGTTACTGGATGTGTGGAGACAATGTGATGATGAATGTTTTACCACTAAGATGGATTGAGTTATGTGTTTCGGTAAGAATGAAATGGTTATGTCAGTGTCTCATAAAGGTGTGGATGAGTTAACGAAAACTGGAAGATGAGTTACAGATGTAGAAATAAAGGTATGTGTGATTTCAATGGGTTTTTTTGTTGTTTTTCAATGGGATAAGAAAGCAAAAAGGGATTCTAGCAAAGTTTAGAATAGGAGAATAGGTGAGTGGAAAGCAGATATAATTGATTATCTTTTGAGTGATAATTAATAGGAGGGTGGAATGAATTACTTATATCTGGGAACTACGTATCCTTAAATACACCACTGAAGCTGGTAGAATATTAAGAGAACAGCTGCATGGGAAAAGTAAGCAGGGAGAATGCTGGGGAGAGGAGCGAGTCAGGGAAGTAGGTGAGATCTAAATTAAGGAATAGTGGATTTTTATAATGATAAAAATGTAGTAATACAATCGTATTACTAATTGTAATTTTCTTTTTGACATGCTGTGTCCAGCTGGAAACAAACACTCGCAAATCTAATTACTAATTACACTGAACCTAACAGAGCAGAACAGA
>JAVKLF010000047.1:11920420-11936550 GCA_034783495.1 Millerichthys robustus
AAACAGGAAGTGAAAGGTCTTTTTAGTTTATATGTAAACTTTAGAAACATTAAAACTCATGTGACTATCAGTCTTCTGCAGGTCACGGTTCAAAAATTTGTAATATCTGACTTGTACTTTTTGCACAGCGACTGTTTGAGGCTTACTTTTCAGGCTGTTTCTATTAACTTCTCGGAGTGAGAGACACATATATGTGGTTACCACGGTGATCACAGTCAGTCACTGGCAGCAGCTTCATCATTGCGTAATTTAGAATATTACAAATTTATGTTGTAATTCCAGACACGATCTTTTCAAGAGTTTTCTTGTTCGCGGCTTAAACGTCCTCAGACCTGTGGGCGGTGCTGTTGGATCACAACCTGTGTGTTTATTTACGTGAGTAGGAATTAAAGCCAAGCATCAAACAAACTCTAATTTGCTAAGAAATCCAATCAGTCAATAATGCTGCTGGATAATAATTTAAACATGAACTCCACGCACGCCGAAGCTGCTCTGCACCCGAAGCTGTCTGCTGATGAACACGGTTCCTCCTTAAACAGCCATTAATCCTGCTCCAACACTGCAACGTGCCCCTCCACCCACCCCCTTGGCTCCTTTTCTCATTCCACCTTTTCACATCTTCGGGCTACCATATTGATTCACTTTCTTTTTAGGGACATTAATTTTCCCCCTCCTTTCATGCCGCCCACATCTCTTGTTCTCCCTCGCACCCTTCAGCCAGAATGAGCCTTAAATTTTCTGCAGCGTCGTAAAGCAAATGAGGGAAGTCTAGACACTTCTACACAACTTATGTGATTATTTTTAAAAGACGGGGGGAGGGGACAAAGTGCATCATTTTCAAATCCATTATCTGGTTGGCATGGGTAGACATTTCAGTGCACAGCCAGGGGCAAAGCAATCCTTTTACCCTTTGCTTGAACTCTTATATAAGAATGTTGCCAGGGAAAAGCTGGAAAAAATAGCCTGAAGGGAGACA
The DNA here is from genome assembly GCA_034783495.1 of Millerichthys robustus. Lineage (NCBI taxonomy): Eukaryota > Metazoa > Chordata > Actinopteri > Cyprinodontiformes > Rivulidae > Millerichthys > Millerichthys robustus. The sequence continues at coordinate 11,921,397 of JAVKLF010000047.1, forward strand.
AATAAAAAAAGAAGAAAGGGCCCTATTAAGAAGCTTGCATATGCTTAAAACACCAATCAACACCTTTCCTCGTGCTTCCGTTTTTCCATCCGTGTCATGAAATTCAATCTAATCTCACGCTGTTAACTCCATCAGCCTTGTTCTCCTTGCTCCTTTTTTTTTCTTTTATATTTTCCATCTCAGCTTTGGGACGTCATCAGTCCCAGAGAGAAGAGGAGCTGCTGAGTGTGATTTCTTGAAGAACCATCGGTGACACTCAGCGGGTTCTGCTCTGACCTGAGCCAAATCTCACCTCCAGTAGCAACGCAGTGTCAACGTATATATTTATAGGGCAGCAAAAGACAAGACACACTTGTCACATCTTTGAATTGCTGTCGCCCAGCCCCTGAAGGTGATAATGTTTCTGCTCATTTCTGTATTTATTATAGTAAAATATCTCACAAGACAGCCATTTATTACTCATTTTCACAGTCAATACAGTTCCTTCAAATTTCTTTGTTGTTATTTGTGCACAAACAATTCATGCCGCTTTGTTCCTGAACTCAGTTCAACTTGTGGTTGTTGTATCCACTAGATGAGCAAAAAGCCAGTGACACACTAACACACACACTCACACAAAGGCTTAACAAATTGCTCTCCTCTTTCAATCTCAGAGAACTTTATTTATTCATTATTCGTTCTCAGGCAGAGCCATTGTGGCTGGGCATTGTGGGAACAGGTGATTTGTCAAGCCTTGTCTGAAGGCGGTTGTACGCATGTTGTTTGCTTTTTGCAGATTTCTGCTGAGGAGAAAGGCAACAGAGCGCCAGATTCTGCACGAGCCTCAATCTCCTTCTTTTTGTCATGGCTTAAGTTCAAATTAAACCACCCAGAATCATTGTTTTTCAAAAGGTAGTATCGCTAGGACTGTCTTTAAGATCAATCTACATGCAGACCTTTTATTGTTCTGGTTTTAGAGCAGTTATGTATATTGCAAGGTCCATTGTCAGCTGTTATGGATTGTTGTCAGCTGGAGCAGGGGGCTCATATCAGCAGCAAATTATGATTCAAATTATCAGCTCGGCAACAAACCACCGGTTCACAAAGCTGCAGAAGGTCAAAGTGATAGAAGACGGCGTTAATTCAGGCACAGCTAAAGAGCATCAGATTTACCTTTATTTGGAGATCGGAAATTAGACACCAAATTGATCAGTTTTATTTTCCTGTGAGAAATGGTGGCCAATATGGCACACAGACAAGTGGAACAATTTATTTTGTGCTAAGATGCAGTGAAAGCTGAACGCTGAATTATTTTGCTGAAATTTGCTGTAGAAGTTGAAACTGTTAAAGTTAAAAGCAGCTAAAATATTCTAAATTCAACAAAAAGTTAACTAAAGGCAGTGAGTAGCAAAAGACTAGCTAAAAGCTTAAAGTAGCAACACAGTAGCTAAGCATAGCCAAATAGTAGCTTGATGCTAAAAGAAAAAACTAGCTAAAAGTAGCAAAATGCAAGCTTAATGTTAAAAGGAGTAAATCAGTAGTTACAGTGCGAGGGACGGGGTACACCTTGGACAGGTCTCCAGTCCATCACAGGGACACAGAGACAAACGAGACAAACAACCATCCACTCTCTCAGTCACACCTAGGGACAATTTAGAGTTACCAATTAACCTAAGGGTCAGGGGTCAGGGTTAGGCTGTAGAATCTAATAGAAGTCAATGCAAGTCCTCACAAAGATAGTGATACACGACTCTGTGTGTGTGCTTGTTTCAGAGGAGATTCAGTACATTTATTCCCAAACGTTAAATTATGAAAAGAGGAGCAGAAGCTCAGACTGAAAAGTAATAAGATAAGAAAAGGACTGAACTTGATGATTAGTGTGACTCCAGTCCATCCTTTTATTGAAGCATTTTATGAAAGAAATGCTTCATAGAGTACATTTTGTGTCTTCTTCTATCATTTTTACCTGCAGCCATGTTTGATCTGTTAAACCACAAAAACGATTTTGTTCTCATTCCTGCTCTTTGCACAAGGGAAGTTGTCTATAAAATACAAAATATTTGCTATTCAGAAGGTTTCAAAGCTTTTGTTAATCAAGAAATTTGGGATTTTCCAGCTATATGTTCACGTAAAATTATTCAATGCTAAAGAAAGATAAAATGTTTTATATTTGGGAACTTTTAGTACTATACTTTTAATTTATATTTGCCTATTTGTGATTAATAATTACTGAGGCTGGTATTGTATTTGTTCTGTTTGTGACTGAAACAGAACCCATACAACACTATCGTGTTAAAACAAGTAAACTAAAGAGCCACCCTCTGATTTCACAACGAACCTCATCGTTTGCTGGCTGTCATTAAAATCAGGATAAACAAGTCTTTGAGTTATTTAAAGGTGTTTATTCCTCAGCAGAGTGAATCCATGCAACAGACCATAGAGAACATGATGTAAACAGCTTTCTCAAAGATTCCTTTCAGTGAAAAAAGGGGATTCATTTTCAAATTTCAGCGGATAATTTTCCACCCATCCTCCCTTTAACAGCCTTCTTCTCACCCCCATCCTCACATCCCACTTGCTTCCTGTGATTTGACTCCCCTTTTACCCCCCCCTCTGCTGTGTTCATACGCACTTCAACCGTGTGCTTCAATTAACAGGAGGAGTGCCGTGTTGTAAACATGTTATTGCAGAGATCCCATGTCTCTCCTGTGAAAACAAACAAAAGGGTGTAATGACGTAAGAGATGTGTGTGTGTGTGTGTGTGTGTGGGGGGGGGGGGGGGATTCTTCTATAAAAAAACAAACAAGTATAACTATAAAACAACAGAACACACGATGCTTCTTTTCAAAGGACACACTCAGAGCAGTAGAAAAAAAGTAGTAGATGCTCATTGTCATGCTGAGTGACCAAAGTTAACAGTAAATTATCCTTCAAAATTCTGTTTACCAGTCAACCCTCACATTTAGTCATGAACTCTGGGTAGTTATCAAAAGAAGACGATTGTAGGTACAGGGTTATATATATATATATATAACCCTATGGTTATAGGTCATATAGGTCATATATATTTTTAATTTTCTCTCTGCTTTTGTTTGCAGTTTCACGCAGTCTTCAGCAGTGAAACACATCATGAGAAAAATCTAGAAAAACAAGACAGGACCATTCAGCTGTTTGATTCAACAATTTTTTTTCTCCGTCAGTCTCAGATTGTCCTGCTGCTGCTTCAGAAAGCAACCTTTTCCCCTTATAAAGCCTACAAAATACAACATAAAACCACAATGAAAAGATTTCAATTTGCAGGATTTTCAGCTGCAATCAATACAAAAAGGCTCTAAGGGCACGAGAGTATGAGAGAGAACTGCAACTAGCTGATGATGATGGACTTGTGTCAGTTAAATAACTCTCCATCATAGATATTGTAAGAGAGGGAATAAAAAGAAGTCATTTGATGAAATACTATAAATGAAAAACTGGATGCATTAAAGAAATTACATGGAACACAAAGGAATAAGAATACTTTTTTTAAAACCCAGCTGAGAGGTGTTTTATATTCATGTATTTTTTTATATTTGATTTATCACAACCAAGGTCACTCGTGGAGAGCGCTTGATCAGAAACGCCACTCCAATAATCTAGTTTCCTTCAGAACAGCTCTTGGGTTCTGAAGATGTCAAGAACAGTGAAATAACAGCGATTCCGCTCTAAATGTTTTACCTCATCCTAAAAACACTCCTCTGAATCGGAATTTTGAGAAATCAATAGCAGTTTAATGAAACCAGAACGAGACTTAGTTGTGTGAAATGTTGCATTTCAGGTTGCTGTGAACAGAAAAAAAGGCTTTTTAATTCCTTGAAGGGAATGCATTTCCCCTTCCACAACTCTGTCATTTCTTGTCTCAATTTTTACATGAGGGGGACTAAATCCAAACAAAAGAAAAGGCAGTAACAGACCAGATCATGAGATGTGATCTGACATCACACACACAGACTGGCAGTACAACAGCCAAGTGAGCAGCAGCCCTCTCCCAGACGGGGGTCTCATCGTGCTTGCTGATGAGCTGGTGATGACAGATAACCGTATCCTATAGATGGTTGAATATATTCAGCTCCCACTTCTGTCAGTCAGTCAGTCAGTCAGTCAGGATTAATGATACCTCTGCTGAGTGTTTTGGAGACACAATGAAGGAAAAAAAAGACTTAAACTAAAGCATTTGTCCTTAAAAATTTATTAACTTAGACATCGTTATCATTGGTTTGGTGTCCGAACAGTGCAGTGGTTCTTAAAATTAGGGGATCCAAATAACCCATTTAACCCTTGTTTTAATGAATCACTGGCAACAATAAACATTTTTAACTGACTTTAGGTGGATAAAGACGAAAAAAAGAAAGAATGAATAAAGGAGAAAAATTGCTTTATTATCATTAAGTCTTAACTTTTTTTGATGGTCATTTTCTCCCCATGAGGTCACCAAGCCCCTGCTCTTGTTAGAGAGCCACTGTGCAAAAAGGATAAATTCTCAAGAGTCCCAACAGGTGGGCCGGTGGAAACAGACTGAGGCTGTGGATGTTTGGAGGATTGCAGCAGCAACAAGTCACAAGCGTACAAGAAAGGTCTGGGTCTGCGTTGGTCAATTTTTCTTCGGCTGGGATGCGATGTAAAGAGCCACCAGGCAGTAAGCGACGCCTCCAATCGTGAGGGCCATGGTGGTGCGGTACAGTAGTCTGTCAGGGTATCCGCGCTTTAAATGAACGGGTATGCCGTCTGGTTTCTAAGTAGGAAGAAAAATGGGCGGCAGAAAATGAGAAAAAGAAATGAATTATAATCTTTAAAAAGGCACGAAGAAAAACAATTACCTAACACTGGAAAATGAATGACTCCCAAGACTCAGAGACAAAGTTTGTTTATGTACCTGGAAAATCCTCTGGAGGTCGGGAACCCTGTTTCCTTCCATGTGCCCTGCTGTGACCCCTCCTTCTGACAACACCTTGGTGGGTGTAGCGAAGATCATGGTTGGGGGCTCAGCAGGCAACCCTTGTTTCAGTCCCTGAATGAGAACAGCAAACTTCTTACACAGATATACAATCTAATTGTACACAATTACTTGCAACATTTTTTATTGTCCCTGTTAAATCTACTAATTGTTCTAGATTCTTCTCTTGAAGAGTTTTTGCTTAAAACATCCTCAGTGAATATAACTTTTTTTTTTCTTCTCACAGACCTTATTTTTATTATTTACCTCTTATATAACCTGCTCCACTTTGCTGCCCACCAGATCCAGCCTTGCAGGCATGAGACCTTGACAGAGACCTCAACAAATACTAAAAGAGCTGAATGAAAATAAAAGTCTAAAAAAAGAAGGAAAATAAAAGGAGACGTGCTGCAAAAACGAAGAGGATTTGAGGCAATCGGCCTACATCTTCAGGCACCAGAATCAAGGGTTTAATGTGAGGAAACAAGATTTGATTCTGTAGCTTTTGTTTGTTTTATGTTGTTATTTGTGTGGTTAAACATTATCAGCAAATTTACTGTTAGAATACATTTTCTGTGGTGAACATGAAAAAAGAACAAAAAGTCAATAATCATTTTGTAGGTTCATAAATAGTTGTAGTGAGTGCGTCATTGATCGAACGTTTTTGAACTTGTGAGGCTGTTTAAGACAGAAAATAAAAAAAATTAAAAATAGCCTGAGCTAAACAACAGTAACAGCTAGGTGAGCTTCTTGTGGGAAGCTGTTTTAAAGCTAATACTTTAAAGCACACATACAGTTTTATGAATAACTAACATATGGAAACGATACCTAAGGTGCATTATCTATAGAATCTAAAGAATATGTAAGTAGAAGCCTATTTAGCTTTTAATTGATTTTACTTAGCAGACATTCTGTGCTTAAAATCTAATCAAATCTAATAAAGTTACCCAAATTATTGTACTGCATTTGACTTTACGGTTTTATTTTATTGTAGTTTCTGGGACAGTCACTACCTGGTTTCAGTGTGTGGAGGCAGAAGGATGTGGGCGTGTGGAAATCAAGTGCGCCACATAAAAACACAAGGGCACTGCAAACACATTTTTAAACTTGCCATTTAAAAAAAAACACATCAGAATCCAATATTTGAGGAGTATAACATATTAAATTTGTTCCTCCTAATTTAATCAAAATGCCAAAAATAAGACTAAAATGTGTTGATTTGTGTTTGCTTGATTCAAACCAAATTGATGAATGTCTAAAAGATTCAAAATGGAAAATAAAAAATGATGTGTTCAATAAGATGCTACTAAATCTCTAAATGAATACAAATAACATTTAGAATATAATTTCAAACACAGTTTACAACTCCAAATACAAAAAAACAACCCAGTGGCAACATTTATGGGAGCTTTTGCAACCAATAATGTCAACTGTCAACAGGTGAGGAAGAAAACTGGGTATTAAAAAAGATAAATCTCTTAAATGTAAAGATGCCTTTTCCCATCTTTAAACTGTAATGTGTTCAGTGTTCAGTTGTAGCTTGTGTTGCTTATGTTTTTTTATTTACAGAATAAAATAAATAACAGGCGCGCCGGTCAGTGTGATGGAATAAAATTTAAAAGAACATTGTTGAAACCGTTCAACAAATTGGGTCTGTTTGTGTTAACATTGTGTGAAGAGCATTATAAACAACACACACAATCATTTGGTTCACATGATTTGTGGGTGTAATAAATGGAAAATAGACTGGAGTGGGTTCACCCACGAGTCGTAAAATTATTAAATCAATGTTTATCATGTTATCCTCACCATCTGCTGCAGTCTGATTACCAGTAGAGTGCTGTGTTTACTGAATTATCCACCTGCATTGTCCTTAACCAGGGTTCTGCCCAACAGCTGATACACAACATGTATCATGTTGGCAAAGTTTACCTGAGCTGCATGACTAGTCTATATTTAAAATTCTGAATTATTTATTGAATCAGCTCAATTTAAAAAGACCACAACAGCCAAACAATGTGAGGAAACACAAAAAAATGTTATAATCTATAACCTACAACATACATATATCCCAGACTTAACTATGCTCCTTATAACTATGTTGAAAAATACTAAAAATTGCATTGTTTGTGTTGTAAAACAAAGAGAACAAAGCAATTCTTGCATTTCTGAAAAATGCTACAACTAAGCTAAACACAGGAACAGATCATCAGCCTGTCACAGGGTTGGACTGAGTAACAAAACATAGTGGGGGAAATCAATGTCAATCAGTCTGCAATGATTTGCCTGCAGCGCTGGTATATTGATACTGGAACTGCTGTGTATCTTTGTGCAAATCCTCCACACATGACCGCTTACCACTAATCAAGGACTGCAATATTCTGTAAAACTGGTTCAGCCAACACCGCCAAAACTGTTTGTTTTTAATGAAAGGTAAACAACATGCAAGTGGAAGAATAAAACCTTTAATCCTATAATTTCTGTTCTCCACTCCTGTTTGCTTATTGATTTAATAACAGCATTTGATAAAATGGGAATAAAAACATTGTTATCTTAAAATATATATTTTGTGAGGCAAATGTTTGATTTTAAATCAACTGAAATAAGAAAATTACCCCAAAAGGTAGTAGGGAGATCACATTTGGTAGATACAATATTTAAAATAATCACAGTAAATTCATTTAAGGCTCTACTTCACAGATTAACTCTTTTCTGTGAGAGGATTTTATAATGTAGTGGTAGAGTAAAACATGTAAAGGGTCAAACATGTAAAAAGGGGCATTAGATGAAAGTAAGAGAATTTCTTACAGATTGTACGGTTTTGTTATTTAAAAGTTAGCCTATATATAGGGACGTTGACATCTTGTCAGCAACGGCTGCCATTTTGTTCTTAAATTGCTGTGACCTGATTGTGCAATGCTGCACTGAGCGTTCGCTTGTTATTTGTTCTTATTTTCTTATTTTTATGAATTGCAACAAACTGCTGACATCAGGTGGTTAGCTGCAGACTCATTTTCGGGTTTTTCATTTCTGTCAGTGCGTTTTCAAGTGCCGTGTCATTGAAAATGGGATCAAATTCAATCATCCAAGTTTTTTCAGTGACCTCTTTAATAGGTAAGCGAATGTGAAGAACATTATTTTATCTGTCTTTGTTACATATTTGATTATGATCTGAAATGTCAAAATGTTGGGATTTTTTTGCTTCGGAACAGCCCATCTTAACAAAGTGGGTTGATACTCATCTTTTTCACTGGACACACGCTGTCATTGGTTGAGGGGCTTTGTTCACAAAACAAAAGTCCACATGATTTTTAAATGGTGTTCATTTCTGGGCTTTCCAAAACACATCAAGTTGATTTGATGTTGCAGTTTGATGACATGAGCCTTGTAATATTATTTTATTCCTTCTCTGCTACTTTTAGATTTTTTTAAATGTTTTTAGAATGCAAGCTGCTTCGTCCAAAAAGCACAAAGTGGATGTTTTCCTTTAATTTCATGGAAACATCTTGAACATTAAGGAAGTTGTGATCAAACATAGAGCACAACAATGTTAAATGATCACAAAGACCCTGTTGATTCAGCTATGAATTGTGGCAGAAATCATGAGCTTGATTACACGTGAACAAACATCCATAACGTCCTTAATACTTAAGATAATCATATGATTTTGGTGTTATTGTGTAGGACTTTTAATTATTTTTTTGAATCCACTGTCAGATTTGATATTGGTGTAGGACAAGAAATTCTTTCCATATCCCTATTATATAAAATAAGACGATTTAGCAGTTACTTAAATGAAAAAACTAAAACACAGATTGATATGAAGGTAAAAGTAGTGCCTGAAATTACTGTCACTGTTAATAATCAGTATTTTAAACAGAAGAAAACATCATCAGGTGGTATGTTAAAATGCAAATACGTACATATAGGAAATCTAGACATTGTTTTTAACAGTTCGGCGCAGTTCAGAGACATTTTAACGGCAGATGATGACAGCGAAAGTTCACTTTTTAAAAATCCACATCAAGGTCAACAACGCGGTTACCGACTCTGTTTCTACACCGAAACACCGTTTGCTGGACTCACCTGAGGGTTGTAGGCAATTGCGGGAGTAGATCCCGTCAATTTCTGAGTAAAACCGCTTAATTTGTAGTACATTTTCCTGCTGAAGGACAGAGAAAGGTGTTGCTGCCACAACAAATCGACCGGTAAGGACCTTCCGATCTCCTGCGACCGTCACAGGAAATTAACGTAGAAGTAGATAGCTGCCCCAACGATGCCTGACTAAAAATCGCAGAGCATCGCAGCAGGTACATGAAACAAATTAAATAACAGCTAAAAGCCATTACGAACTACATTTGGGGGGCAAACCGAAGTTGCTCCAATAAATCTAAAACTTATAAGAGAGAAATTGGATTTTGTGCAACATTTAGCTTTTAGTTATTTTTTTGCTAATAGCTTTTTGATATGTTTTTTCTAATTTTAACTTCTAGCCACGATTTTGTTATATTAGCTTTTCTAAAGGGTTGTGTTACTTTTAGCTTTCAGCTACCATTTTGTGAAACTTTTTTTTTTGTTGCTGACTTTAGCTTTTTACTACAATTTTGCTGTCTTTTATCTGCTTTGCTGACATTAACTTCTGTCCTCCTTGTTTTAATTTTAACAATTCAATTAATAATTTACTCTTAAACAAATTTCAGCAGTTTGGCTATTAAGCTTTTAGATTTGCACTACATGTTTGCTAAAAGATCACAAAAATCAGTTGGTGAGTTGGAAGAAAATTGCCTTATTTTTACAGAAACCATGAAGCTGAGCCCTGCAACCACATAATCTTCTCAGTAAATAATGTAGCATTATTTCAGTCTTTGTTAATTAAACGTCTTCTAAAACTTGCCAGAGGGGCCCCATGAGGAGAACTGACTCACACTTTAAACACTTCCCCTTTAGATAACGTTCAAACAGCTAAGTTGAAGCAGAGCTATGAAAAAGCTTTCTTCCTGACATGAAACATGTTCAAAAAGTTTGAATGCTGAAACTGGCAGCTCAATGTTGATTTGATGTCAGTTTTGCTGTTTCAGAAGTATTGTGAACCAAAGTGTGGTGCAAAAGGTCACCCTATAATTGACTTAGAGGAGTGTAGAAAACACTCTGACCAGCGAGTTTATGTGTTCATCTAAACGCTATGATGCATTACATGCAGCAAAAATAGATTTGGTTTTTTTTTTACCGTACAGCTACATCATAACTTTAGGATTACTTCAATGACCAAAACAATGTTTTATCCATGAACAAAATTCTCACCTTATCCAGCCAGTAGACCTGATCACTGCTGTAATTAAGTCTAGTAGCTGGACAAGATGATTTTAATTATTGCACACAGCCAAAAGTGAACAGGAGACAATTTCAGCTTTAGACCTAAACATTTACTTGCACAGTATAAAGCCGTACACAACCTCAGCTGGACCAAAATGCTAAGTCTTGCAGTTTTGGTCCAGCTGATTATCTTTTAGAATCAATTCAATTTAAGATGATCATCACATTTATTCTGCATGAACCAAGACATAAATGTTCTAGAAAAGTCAATTTCAGTTACTGAGCTAAAATATACAGTGGTAGTCGCTCACTTCAATGCATTCTCTGATCGTATTTTGTGAGATCTCTCAACAATGCATGAGGTCATTTAATTCCTTTTATTATTATAAGGTGATGAAAGATAAAAATTTTAATTAGATTTGATATCTTTGGTAATTAAATAAGCTTTAGAAATTACATAACTGAGTCTGATGTCTACATTTCACCATTAATATTATATAAAACAATATTAAAAATAACCCGGACACATACATTTTGCAACTTATATTTTTATTATAAAAAGCTCAAACACTGATCACGTTAATTACAAGTACTGATGAAAAATATTTGAAGGCTTTAATCAGAAAATGTTCGTGCCTATAAACAATGCTACATGATTTATGTATTAAAAGTCAGCTAATAAAATATTGACTGTACTGAGTTTAATTTTTGAACTGAATTTAAAAGCACACCACGAACGACTACAAGAAGACTAGTTAGGTGTTCATAACACACAATAAATTTGTACAAAGCTGTATAGACACATAAACAGAAATCAAGAGCAAACAAGTATGATTTAAATTTTGATATGTATGTGTGGAAGAAGATAATGGTTGATGCAACAGGAGGAAGAGGAACAGAGATGTAGAGAAAGACTGGTGTGTGGGAGAGGTGTTGACTTGTTTGTTTGGATCATGTGTCTCTTCAACAAACTGAACCATCTTGGCTAAAAACTCTGCAAACATGTGTAAGTTGGTGTCAGAAACCATGGTTTGTGACAACCTCACGTCCTTTGTCCTAAAAGGAGAAAAACTAAATCCTAACTTAGCTCATGATATGATATGCCACATAATCCCAGGACAGAAGTGTTGTGTGCTAGCCAGGAGGTGTGCGTGGATGCAGCCTATTTGCGTGCACAGAAATCAACCACCATTATGATTGGCATGTTGGAGGATGAGGTTGCCTTGGAGACAGAGAAACACAAAATGCCTTACATTCACTCACAAATACAGAAGCATCTATTCATTCTTTGTGCTCAGGCTTTGTCAATACTGTCATTTTTGTGGAGTAAAAAAAAATGTATCCTCCATTTCGCGCTCCATCTGCTCCGTCATATCTGTCTCTGTTTATTGTCTGACACTTCGTACTCCCTTGTGACCCATGCCCATATTTCATTATTCTTGGCTTATAAGCTCTTCCAAACAAGTCCTCTGTGTAGCCCCCTCTCTGCATCTCCTCTTTGCTCGCACTTGTTGGCTTCTTCTCCTTATTTCACACCGGTTCAACAGACTGCATCTAGGTCACACATCAGTCTTGTGTAACTTGTTCCATCTGGGTGCAAATCTCCGAAACATCGAGCAGCTGACAGCCAGACAAACAAACAAGCACACGCCTCGATTGATGCAGCCATCTCTGCCTGAGTCGTAACCATGGGAATACAGTGTAAACAGCAACCGCTGACAAAATGGGACTACCTGTGTCTTGTTAATAAATAATTAATTAGTAGCTCATGCTGGTGAAAGTAAAAGATTAGAGATCAAGAGGCAGAAACTAAACAGAGGGAAACAATTTGGTTGCTCCCTACATGAGGAAGCAGGGCGCTTCACCCAGTTATCGCTCACCAATAATTAAAAAGGCAGAATGATCATGTTTTTGTCCGTGTGCATGTGTGAGCATGTTTGTCTGTCTGTACCTTTACCAAAATATCTCACGAACCACGAGTGATTAAATTTTAGAGTCAACCCCGTTTAAGACAGCCACAGCAAAGCAAACATAGCAAACACTAAAATGGCTATAACGCTTGACAGTTTTACACATTACAAGCTAAAATTTTAAATATTGTTAACTTAACTTAAATGAGCTAGCTGATTCTGAGCAACATCCGTATTTAAAACTTTGGCATTAATTACTGGAGTCAACACTGTTGGCAAAAATATCTCTTGGCCTACTGAATGGATTTGTTTTTAACTTGAAGGAAATAAACATTGAATGTACATTTACAGTTTTAAAAGCCAATACACATCAAGTTGGCTGCCACAGCTATCAACAACAATCAATGCAAAAATAGCCATAACTCAGACAGTTTTACAGATATTGTGCTAAAAGGGTGTGGTTAGTGGCTGAGAGTCATTCCCAACACTCTGAGAGTGACATCTTCAAAGGATTCACTTAAATGAATACAACTCTGCCATTTTTCAGGAAAAAAAATATCTTTGTCTAAAACTCTTGGCATGAAGAGTGGTGGGCAGTGTGCATTCTTATATGGAATGTTAGGTTTTTCAACCTCCCAATGGGATTAGCATGTCTTGTGGTTTGTTGTGTTTTTGTACGAGGCAGCTGTGTCAGAGGTGTGTCTTCACTGCAGCATCTCTTCAGAAAGGTTGCGTGCATATCTGGCAGTGCGGTGTTTGAGTTCGTGGTAGCACTGAACAAAACTGTGGTAGATGAATGTGATGGGCAGCGCCAGGAGAACAATCCCACTCACTACACACATCCCGCCGAGCACCCGTCCCCCAATCGTCACGGGGTAAACGTCCCCATATCCAACTGTAGTCATGGAGATGATGACCCACCAAGCAGCGGCTGGTATGCTGGCGTAATCGTTGTTCGGCGTGTCTATGTCCAAGCCATGCTCCAGTAGTTGTGCCAGAGCGCTATAGATTGCCATGGCGACAAAGACAAACACCATCAGCATGACCATCTCCCTGTAGCAGCGCCTGAGCGTCAGCCCCAGTGTCTGCAGGCCCAGGAAGTGTCTGGCCAGCTTCATGAGCCAGAACACTCTCATCATCCTCAGCACTCGCAGTATCACCCCAGCGACCCCGAGCCCGGCCCCAGGCATCCCTGCACCGGCCATTGCCATGGTGACATAGTAGGGGGTAATGGCAATCACATCAATGATGTTTAGTGGATGGCGGATGAAGTCCCACTTGTCTCTAGCCACCAGAAAGCGCACTATGCACTCTGCTGTGAACCACCCGATGCACACGGCCTCCACAACCCTGCAAGGAGAAAGGAGGGGAGAAAAATGAGTTGAACAGTAAACAGGAAATGGCAAAAGAGCAATGGGGAGATACCAGAACGTATGATGTGAGATACTGGTTGATGGTTCATCAGTGTGAGGAGGAAAGAGGCAAAGCAAAGAAGATCAAAATGATCAGAAATAAACAGCACATTTGATGCAATTTAGAGTGAACACAAGTGGGACAGACATGAGACAAGCTGTACAAAAGGAGGGATTCAAAACCTTTGGAGAGGTTGTTACAAAAGCAGCCACGTAATTACCCTTTTAATTAACACAGCAAAGGAAGTCAAACTAAATTAGAAAGAGGTGGTGCTATTTGGCATAAAGGGATTGAAGCAAACACATACCACAGTGCCAAGAGGGTAACTATAACCACAATTAAACCAAACCAAATTATGTCGCAGCTGAGTAAAATTGCATCATCTACTGACCTGAAACTAAATCATTTCAGCCCCAAGCACAAGCTACACTTTTAGTTGATTACTTAACCCTCTGGACCTACTCCAGAACTCAAAACTGTGTCCAGCCAGAGAGAACATAACCTAACCTTATATAGAAAATGGCCTCCTCTGGACTTCTTAGGGAGGACAGACTGCAGCAAAAAACAATGCAGAAAAAAAGAGATACAGATTTTCACCTTTGGTCCATAAACCAAGCTTGAAACAACTCAAATGTTGACATAGACATCCTGTTAGATGGCTAATTGTTTATTTCATTATTGAAGATACAACTTTTTTCCCTCTTGGATATGAAGCAATGATGTGTTTGTCCAGATTGTGCTCAAAGTAAACCAATAATGCTGCTCTGATTAAAAAGGAATGACGTAGGCCTTCCTCGACAATAACACTTTGATATTGACTGGTTATTGATTTGCCTCTCTGGGAGCTTGTGTGACAACCATGTGAGGATCCAAGTGATTAACGTGCCGCCTGGAACTTGTCAATGTGTGTAATGACCCCAGAACCATCAATTTATCAAACATTAGTACTAATTCACATTGATAAATTTGTTGGTACCCTTACAGCTCAAATAAACAATACTTCAATTCTGGTTAATCATTTAAAAGTAGTTGTCTAATTTATGTCTGTAAGGGTAATTTTTTACAAATTATTTTATCAAACAAAGATTATTTGTTTCTATCTATATAAAAAAAGACTATTAATCCTCATGTCTCAAACTAAATGTTTGACCTTAATGAGTGCCTTCAGACTTTTCATCAGTCATTTTTAATGACAACAAAGATGCTACTGGTTAGTTTGGTATCATTATGTGTGTCTCATGGTGCAGAGAAAACAAAAATGAGAGTTGTCCGAGGAGTACAGGAAAGAAATTATAGATATTTCCACAGAAAAAAATGGTATAGAGCGTCTTATAAGCAGCTGTTAAAATATAAGATTCATGGGGCTGTATAGCCTCACAGGAGTGGATGCAATAGGAAATGTAACCTCAGGTTAAAATAATGCCATGAAACAGTCAAAACCATTCAACGTGAATTTCTTGATCAAAGTTTGTCACTTTCTGATTGCACCAGCTGTTAAAACACAACAAGTTCCATCCAGGAGGACTGCATTATTGACAGAAAAAAACACCACAAAATGGTCCGACATGAA
>JAVKLF010000047.1:11939492-11954405 GCA_034783495.1 Millerichthys robustus
CCTCGCACTGTGACAGCTGGATATGGGCACCAGTGACCCTGAACAGGAAGAAGTGGGTAATAGATAATGGATGGATGTTCAACATGCATTTAAAGGTTACTCTACTTGTACAGCACTGGCAGCTCTGATTGGTTAAAACAGATTGATTAAAAAAATTGGTAGGTGTGTTTCTTGATTTCAGCTCTGCCTTTGTTTTTGTCATGATCTTTTACCTATGACGTTATCAGCATATGGCTTTGATGAACCACCTAATAAATTTATGTATAGTTATTTTAGTAATGTGTTATGTTTGATGTTTTTTGTTCAAATGTGATTGATTTTGTGGGGTGTTTTATTGTAAAGTTATGTTTTTGTGTGTGGACCATAGGAGAGAATGGGGTTCCTTTAAATAAACAATAAGCAATAAAAGCTGATGAGTAGCACAGTGACAAGGTTCCAGGCTGTTGTGGCTGTGTATGGTTCTTTCACCTGCTAATAAGGCCTGTGTTTGTTAAAAGACAAAATTGCCAATAAGTAGGCTATCTACTTATTGGATACTTCAATCACGCAATTTAATCAGCACCAAGCAAAAGTCAGTAGCAGAATAGGTTGTTTGGCAGTGGCAGAGATTTGGCAGAGACTGAACTCCGATGTATTTCTCTTACAAATGTGGCACCAATCTTAGGGTAAATATACAGGCTTTCCAATCATATACGATTTGTTGTCGAGAAGCATTGTTACAACACATAAATAATAAACCAAGCACAAATTTACATGAATTTTGACCTAAGAACATATTTTACTTAATAATCTGTTAAAGTAACATTAATGACCCGGTTCACCTGTAGTGGCTGTCGTTGTGTTTGCGCATGCGCAGTTCCCCTCCCCTCCTCAGTGGTTTTTCGTCTTCTTTTGGCTGCACTGAGTTTACCGTATTGTTTGAGGGTGCCGTGAATCGTTGGAGGAGGAGGGGGGGCAGAATTGCCAAATATCTCCCGATAGTGTACACATCCGGAGTCTCGACTAACGCCATTTAAAGGCCATTTGCATGTTTCAAGACGCAGATTTGTACATTTTTTATTAATTTATTTTAATTTTTTAGTTTATGCTTCGCACTCTGGGAGGGCAGAAATGGCGGCTAACATGTACCGGGTCGGAGGTATGTATGTCAGTGTGGATCCCTTTTTTTATTCTAATAGAAACCGTTTCAGGCTTGCGCTTCCGTTGGTGCTAAATGGTTGGATTTTAATAACTTTGCATGCAGTAGTGAAATGCAACTATTGTACACGTGTGTATGAGTTAGTTTTGGAGCAGGAAGGTGAGTATTTTCTGAATATTTGGGATTCAAAATGGGTCAGGCCTCGCGTCTGTCGTGGCCACAGCAGCAGCTAGCCGCCAGCTTGCTAAGCGACTAGCTTAAAATGTAAACATTTTTAGCTGTAGGCACCTTGTACCGCTGCCATGTCGCTACGTAAATACTCAGGGTGATATGAAGGAGTGATACACCGAGGCACCTGACGACTAGACATATGTTATACGGCTGTTGAATTATTATCACGGCCAGTCTGAAGCTGCCTTTGTATTTGCCTCTTCTGGCATGCAGCCATTAGTGCGAGTCCTTATTTAGCTAACATTAGCACCAGCAGTGGCTCCATTGATTATGATTATCTCCTCTTCTCCACTCGTTCATTATTCGAGCAATGTATATAATCATCTTGGTAGCATTTTAAAAAACAACTTTTGTCATCCTGTATATATACACTGACTTAGAGTGCCGGTAATTAGCAAATTTACTGCTGACAGTCAAACAGGGCAGCTAACTCGTTAGCTGTCTGCTGGAATTTACTTGATTTAATTTATTCTTTATGGCGATGTGCAGGATTGAACCTTGCAGCTATGACAATTCGATTTATCATACAGTAATTAGACAGGATCCTTCCAAATATAAACATATTTTATATGACAAAATAATACCTTGTTAAAAATAACTTGTAAATTGTCATTACATTAGGGATAGCCAACACAACGCATTTCCTAGAGTAATTACTAGTAATAGTGTAATTATAAATATCTGCATTATATTGTTGAAATATCCAGAACTTCAGAATTAAAATACCAACCAGGTTAAATGAAAATTAGGACTAGTAGCAGCTACATTGTAGATGTTTAAGATTGATGTTTCTCCAGGTAGTAGTTGTATTTCATATATCGACATGTACAGTATAGATAGTAAGATGTAATTGTGAATATGCGACACTGAAAGGTAGGAACTTACGTCATTTGTCCTAAAATTTAGGTAGAACTGCAGATTTTATAAAAATGTATTGTTTTGGCGATAACAGTGAGTGCAATGTCAGTATTGCAAAAAACAACTTAGACTACAAATTGTTGACTGTTATATTTCAAGTTTATTAATGTTCTGTGTGCTAATAATATATTTGGTCAATCCAGTAGACTATGGCTGGCCTTGATCGATAAACTAGTCAGTGACTAAATAAAAAGTGAGGAAATCATGGGCTTGTCATAATTGATATTATTACGACGAAATAAAAAAAATCACGCATTGCAAGTTTTTCTAAAATTGTGCAGCTCTGTTTTTAGAAATGTGATTGTGATTCTGGACAACTAAAAGATTCTTTTTGGTGAAGAAGATTTGAATCATGAATGTCTGTCATAGATTTTCAGTATAACCAACTGCTTTTTAAACTATTTTAGGTGTTTATCACATAGTTATTCTTATCACAATGGAATACTATTACTGAGTACTAAAAGAGAGGAGCAGAATTGTTCTTCTTATGTCCCAATGTTCTGCCATATTACACTTATGTTCACACATAATTGACATTTAAAATTACTAAATGTGTAGATAAGGGCTGCATAATTTGAGAAAAATGTTTAAGTGCAATAATGTTGAATATTTCAGTGGTATCAATTGCAATAAATCCTAATTTCCTCACTTTTCTCTTTTTCTACTGCCATCACAACACTCTTAAGTGTTGCTTTAGCCTTTTGTGTTAACATTTCAGCTACTGTACATTCTAAATTAGCTGTGGAATTTTAGGATAGTAGGGACGAGTTTGATTGCCAAAGATTTTATTGGTCGGCAATTTAATGCAACACTTTGCTGTGTTGATTTTATTTTGTGCGTCTTTTGTTTAGATGTTTCACGTACAGCATCTTGTCGTCCCTGGTGATGTGCTGCATTTTGTTCTTGGCACACTGCAAGGTGTTTTACTTTGTGGTCTGTGTGTTCAATGTTTATTTCTGCTGCCTCTAAGTTTTCTGGGTAAACACTGTCTCTTTGAATGCTATATTCATGTTTTCCTTTGCCAGACATATTTACTGTTATTTACTAAGAGAAGATAGCAGCAATTTGTTTTTATCAGCAATGCCTCTGATACTCGCCCTCTGATAATGTTATTAATGCATATTCAACTCACTCTGCATTGAGGTATTTGTTTTGTTAGTATAATAGTTAATGTTTCAGACTGCTGATAATATGGTATGAAATATTGACTGAACTAAAGTTTTGCAGAATTAATACACACCTTGCACAAATGGGAATAAATAGAAGTCTGTGATAGAATTGAGGATTTTGACTTTCTTGACCTAAATACATTCTTTAAATTTAACAACAGTGTCCAGAAGTGATGTAGTAAACTTTCATATGAATTTGCCTAAATCTTTATAACTGGGACTATGATTTTTTTTTAGAAGTAAAAATACTTACTTACTCACTTTTTTGCACTTTAAGACAAAAATCACAAAGATTTGGCTTTCTTTATTTATCAGCTAATCTTTCCATGATAATGGAGACACTGTGTAAGGCCTGTCTTCAACATAGTTTTGCCTTGGTCACACAGACCTGTTCTGCTACAGTAATGTGATACAATGTGTCATATGTTGTATTTGTTGTTACAGATTATGTTTTCTTTGAAAACTCCTCAAGTAACCCTTACCTGATCCGTCGGATAGAAGAACTCAACAAGGTATTGTATTGTTCTGTCATTTCTGTGCATGTTTTTACCTGAGGGTGAATGACTTGGATTCCTACCCCTGACACCCCCCACCCCCCTCCACCACTACCACCACTCACACACACACACACTCAGTGCCCCCATGTGCATGCATTTTGTGACTTTAGGTGGTTCTTGCATGACTGAAATAGACAGGTATTCCTTTGTCCCTTAACTGTCATTACTTTTGCAGGACACACCTGTATGGGTGTGTGCTCTTTTTGGCCTGGTGACGTACTGAATGACTAAAATGAGCATTTTGAAACATCATATGCTCTAACATATGTTTTCTGCTTTGTAGAGTTTCCTTTTTAACTTTAGGTTACTAAAGAGATGCCAAAAACAATACTACTAAACAAGATATTTAAAGCTAAAACCTTTGATTTTGTGTTGTTTCACAAATGTTTGGTGAAACAATGTAGAATCTGTGTTTTCTTAAAAACATTAATTTAAAATAATAGAATCAAGGAAACAAGCGTTTTGCATGATGCAGTTTATTGTAGCTGACTTTTAGAAAACAAACAAAAACAGCAACAAATGTATGTTGTTGCTTATCATTTTTGTTTGGTAAATTAATGTCAGATAGCGAGCGGTCAGCAACATGTGATGTCAGGTGATGTTGCATTATACTCTTGTGATTTTTACCTTGTCACAAAAAAGAAATCTCATTGTCTTTGCAGCCTTTCCTAAAACAAAAACAGCAGGATATCCCAATGTACAGTCAGATGTACTTCCACAAACACCCACTCCAGTCCAGTCGTGGCATTTAATAGACTTAGTATTTGAGCCTAATTATACAGCGTGACAATAAATCAATCATCTTTTCAGAAATCTTTGTCGCTGTCGACCTGTTCTGATGGGTGCACAAAGGAGCCAGTTCTCTGGGGAAATTTCAAGGAGTTGTTGCCACGTCTTCACCTAAACGTGGATCTATTTTTTTTCGTTTCTTTCTTTCAGACCGCCAGTGGGAATGTTGAGGCCAAGGTGGTTTGTTTCTACAGAAGGAGAGATATCTCTCACAGTCTCATCCAACTCGCAGATAAACATGCAAGTGAGTGGTGACTTTTTTTAGCTAATATGTTACCTCCAAATGACCGTTACAGTCACTTTCAAAGGAAAACAATTTTTTAAGGACCTATTATTATACAACTTGGAAAAGTAAAAAAATAACTAATAAAGTTACTAAAAAGTTCTTGGCAGACTTTCTGCTTCAAAAATATAAAGTGAGCTAATTTTTTGGGTTCTATCATTAGTCAATCAGTTTGAGCATGTTGGAGATGGTTGTTTGTTGTGACATCCTGTTTAAAAAGTAGATTATGTAGGTTATTACTTTTTGGGAGTATATACTTAGGATAGCAAGAGAGATTGAGGGAAAACTCAAAGAACTTGCAGTCGTAATTCAGAATCACTGACATTTTGAGTTTTAATTTGATGAACGATAACTAATTTGCAGTTGTGACAGTTCATCAATTCTTAATGGATCACTGGAGATTTTTGCAGTCATTGTAAAGCAAATGTTTTCAGCTGCATGTAAAATCTCATTATAAACGCTATTCAGTTTCAGTCTGACAAACATTTTCAGCAGTGTTTCTGTTCGACAGTTTTTGCACTGAAATCTAAACTGGTAGAAAGATGTTTTACCTTGTGTTAACTGCAGTTGAACTGTTTAGTCTCTGCTGTTTGTGGATATTGTAAATAAATGCTTGAATACAGAGAACAATATGTCACAGTGGCTGCAGCTAATATGTTTTTATTTTCTCCTACTTAATACTACAAGTAGGAGTTTGTAGTGTGAGCATGACTGTAGAAACAACTATCAATAAAAAGCTTTTACCACAGCAACATTTGACTTGTACCTGTTTGGTTTCAACAAACAAATCATTAGTTGCAGTCCTTCAGCTTTATTTGGGACCACTGAAATTAGGAGCAGCAGTGAGTCCTAACAGGACAGACAAAAACATAGCTGATAAATGCGCGAGCTCAAACTGATGGTAAAAAAAAAAGTTTTACTGCTTGATCTAGACTCCATAAACATCAGGCCGGCCACCGAGCAAAAGCATTACCCACACCATATGCTTATGCTCTGATTACGCTTTCGCCAGTTCTTCAATCTGTTTGGAGCCCGTTTGCCAGCTGGTCAGAATGAGAGGCAGAAACAACAGTAGACTTTATTATTGGCTGGCACACAGTAAACAAAGAATTCACCTGATTTATGGCTTTTATTCCAGTAGTTTCAAGAGATGGAAAAACACACTATCACATTTTCAGCAATAAAAACAAACAAAAAAAAAATGCAGAAATGAATGTTGTGACTAAAATAATGTATTGCTGTAAATCTATAAATAAAGCAATATTAGGAAATAACATTTAACATATTTTAAGCAGTGTACTGGAAAAAGAATTACCTTAAATGACATCAAAATGCGGTTTTGGGTAGAAAATTTGCATAATTGACTCTACACTTTAGTGTAGTTTTGCCTGGTTGTGCAGTTCCCTGTCTTTATGCCTTGTACCATGCTGTGCAAGAGGCTTGTGGTTAAAGAGGAGGAGAAGGAGGATAGGTTCTGCAGTCCAACTAGTTTCTACAGTCCTCTGGACAGCTGAGCAAAACCTGAGGAGGTACAATTATTGCAAATGTAATGGTTTTTCTGTCTCAATGGAGACACTTGCTTTTAGGGGCGTATCACATCTAAAGCACTCGTATAAAAGACAGCCCTGCTATATTGACATGATAACACGCTCGAGCCATTGTGCAAGTATAATCACTTGAATTGTTTTGTTGTCTTGTTTCTAGTTATCATTTTACACTGTTTGCTTTCTCATTCCCTCTCCTGTAATTTTGCAGAGGAGTTGGAGGAGGAGAAGGAGAGCCCAACAGAGACAGAGCTAACAGAAAAACAGAAACACCAGCTTCGTCACAGAGAACTCTTCCTCTCCAGACAGTACGAGAGTCTACCTGCGACACATATCAGGTATTAAACACAAGCTTGTGTACGAAGTGCTGTGTAGAGCTCGCGGTCTGCAGGCAGTGCCAGTGGGTGGGCCACGAACGCACCACAAGCTCAGCCCATTTCCTTTTGTCAGTGTTTTAAATGGTGCGTGCTTTCCTTTCTCCATCTCTATCAGGGGAAAGTGCAGTGTCGCATTATTGAATGAGACTGAGGCTGTTCTTTCATACCTTGACAAAGAGGTAAGCCTGGGGAGGGAAATTATGTCCATGTAATGTTTGTTCACTTAAGAGTCTATCGTAAAAGACCTGGCCACACTCTGCAGACTACAAAAGCGTTGAAACTCATCTTGGTCTTTTTACATGTTGTACTGTAACTAAAATATTCAAATTCATTGCTGCCATTTTACACTTTTAGTTGAAAACCATGTTGATTTGTGCAGCTTCTAAAGAAATTATTTGATAATTTTTTAGGGTAATTATCCGATATACAAGTATTTAAACGACCAAGAGCTGTAGTTGTTACTTAGATTTTTAATCTGTGTAGAATCCTTTTTGTTTTTTTGGTCAGAAACAACAAGAGCATTTTCTTTGATATTTGTTTATATTATGTTCAACCAGCATCACCGACTAAACACAAAAATCATTAAACAGCAACAACGGAGCAACCTTCTAGAAAATAAATAGTATTCAAAGTTAACTTTTATTTAAGTCCATCTTTCAAACCATTGTTTCTGAATATTTCTGTTCTAGCAGATGTTTCAGTGCCGGTTCTATATCATAAATAAAGATTGAAATCATTAATCGATTCAAATTTAAGGTAAAACGTTGAAGTTGTATTACAATAAACATCGGAACCAAATAGATTAAATTGTGGCCGGTAATTCCTAGTTTTAGTAAGTGATGTTTTTATTTGTTTTTCTTTCCCAGGATACTTTCTTCTACTCGCTGGTGTACGATCCGACGCAGAAGACACTGCTGGCCGACAAAGGAGAGATCAGAGTTGGACCTCGCTTTCAGGCAGATGTACCTGAAATGTTACAAGAGGGTACGTTTAACAAAAAACTCTAGATGAAATTTGTCAAACTTTAAAAGCCTAATGAAATATGTTGCATAAAAGTATTTTATCACTAAATTGACAAGTTTTCTTCATTGTGCAAAATAGTTCCTGTGCAGTCTGTAAGATGTTTCTTTTGCAATTAGCAGGCGAGGCGGACGACAGGGACCAGTCCAAGCTAGAAGAGAAACTGTGGGATCCAGAGTGTCCTCTTACTGACAAACAAATAGATCAATTCCTGGTGGTGGCACGGTAGGTTAACTTTAGTCTCCTCGAGTACATTCACCAGATACAGGTGTCTGATAGTACATGCTAAAGCATAGTTTTGACTCTTTATGTTAACTCTTTAATATTAAACCAGAACGAGACAGGACACCAGGACTGAAATTCACCTGTTCTCGATCGTTACTACCTGGTAAAATGCAAAATGCTGCGTTCTTGAGAATTTGGAAGTGACGTAGAGAGGATTTATCTTAGGTTGGAAACCACTGATCTTAACAAACATACAGGTTGTTACAGTATTTTAAGTGAAAGGATGTAAAAGTATTAATAGCTTTTTGTCCAGGTCTTCAATGGGAGATGCGACAAACATGTTTAAATGGTTGTTCAAAGCACTTTAATAAGGATGCAATTTTCAAGTTTATTTAGCTCTGTTTTACAAAAATCACATCTTTTCCTCTGAAGTTGTTTACTTGTTGAAAAAGGAAAAAAAAACCTAAAAGCCTTCTTGAGTTCATGTACTATGTGCTTATGCTTTAAACTACTTGTGTATATAATAGATTCCCTGTTGATGCATGACTTTGTGGCTACTCTTCTCAGGGCGGTTGGGACTTTTGCCAGGGCGTTGGACTGCAGCAGTTCAGTCAGACAGCCAAGCTTACACATGAGTGCAGCTGCAGCTTCACGAGATATCACACTGGTGAGTTGGACAAGCATTCACTCTGTAGCACTTGATCAGGGCTTAAAGAACAGATGGTAACCCTCTAACTGGTTGCAGTTCCACGCGATGGATACGCTGCATCGCCATAATTACGATCTGTCCAGTGCTCTGAGTGTGCTGGTCCCAGCGGGTGGTCCGGTACTCTGCAGGGATGAGATGGAGGAGTGGAGCGCCTCGGAAGCTGCCATGTTTGAAGAGGCCCTAGAGAAATATGGAAAAGACTTCAATGACATCCGACAAGACTTTGTAAGTAATTTTTTGCAACTGCATTTATTATTATCAGAATATTGTTTATTCTTATTCAACAGGGCATTTGTAAATGTTCTAAAAACACTGAGTTTTCTACCTCCTCCTCAAAAATAATCACTCGTTGCATTTTCCCCCCACAATCTATCTATACTGTACAAAAAAGTCAGGGTATGGGTGTATACTTTGGCAGCAGGTGCTCATGAATACTTTTTTAAATGTGCGATTCTGTGTTTTGTGTGTTTGTGTGTTCAACTATGGCCAAAGGCGAGCCAATAGCTCTCAGACTTTGTGTGCACGATGTCTCACGCTCATGAATATACATGAAGGCTTCACACCCAGATGACAAGAACATGAGATATTAATACCATTATTTGCTCTCTGTCCATTTTTCTCTCCACCCTCACTCCACAATTGACTCCTTCTTCTTGTGAAGCTGCCGTGGAAGTCTCTGACCAGTATCATAGAGTACTACTATATGTGGAAGACCACAGACAGATATGTTCAACAGGTGAGATTATTGTTGTATTTGAGAAGCCTTTAATATATGAAAATATATCTTCAGATATTTTGTTACTGTTTATGATCTCATATCATCATCCACTTAAGGTGGACTAAATGTTAGCAATTTGGACTCTAAAATGTAACTTACTTCAAAACATTTGTGCAAGAATAATAAAACTAGGAGCACTACAATGAAACATATTTCAAACTGCTTAAAAAAATAAAACCATTTGTTTACATCACAAGTAGGCCTTTAATGAACACTTTATTGAATTTATTTCATTCAACATTCACCCAACTTAAATTCGCTGTTATTGATTTTGAGTTTTCTGTTACACTTTTATTTGCTAAGTCTCTGGAGGGAAAAAAATAGTTTTGCACCTTCAAAATGGATTATTGAATGTGACTCCAAATAAGCTGAGGTAAGAAATGTTTGAGTCCAACATTTCTAACTAGATTTCATCTTGTATAAGACCTTCACCACCTGTGCACCAAAACATATTTGAAACTCCTGTGCCTCCCATCTGTAGTGTAAGTTTTCAGTCAAAATGTGGTTGTACCTCTAGCTCTCAAGGCTTTAGGACTTTAAAAAACCTTTCAAGGAACAACTACATGGGGTTGAATAACATTTCTTATAATAAAAATACTGTCTTTGTATGAAATTATTTGGTTTGGGAAAAATGTTTTAAAAGGTGTCATATAAGCAAATGAGAGTACAGAGGTCACTGCAGTTCAGATCAATGAAGATAAAAAAAGAAAACAAATTTGAAAGAAGCAACAACAAACAGGAAATGACTCATTTGATATTCACTGACAATAAATAGTTAGGTTTAGAGATTTACATTTAGGCTGCTGGAAGGATTACAAAATGTTTTGAAAGAGTCTGAAAGTTTTAATTTAAATGAATAAATTCTCTGTTTCTCTTGTGCAGAAAAGACTGAAGGCAGCTGAGGCAGAAAGCAAGCTGAAGCAGGTTTATATTCCCACATAGTGAGTTTCTTTTTAATAAATGTATATACATTTTAAAATTTATAAACAAAAAAACAGCTTCCAGATTTTCCTATTTTGTTACATTGGCGGTTCTGCTTCACCTCAAACTCAAGCCCTCTACCAGAGTCCTACGAGCTTGAGGGTTCTGCGCAGCATCTTAGTTGTATTTAGGACTGCGCTCTTCAGGACAACTATCTAGGTTGTTCCCAGGATCGGTTGGAGCCACTCCTTGAGTTTGAGAGTCACAGCACAAAATACTTGCTGTGTGTGTGGAATCAGGACGACTAGCACCTCTGAGGCCTTGAATCTCCACAACCTCTCTATTTCCTCCTTTAAGCCCTTGGTATTTTTCCACTTCTCATTCTTTTCCTTCCTGATGTTACATAGGGCCCTTTGATTTCCGCAATGCAGAAAGCACGGCTGGAATTACAGAATTTAACAAACTAAATGTAATCCAGTATAAAATGACGAATCTCTCAGAATTTTCTCTTTTGGGTGAGTTTTTGGGATAGTTTGGCTGCTGCTGGTCACTGTACATGGTGTTACCTAGTAACGCGCATCTTGGGTGAGCTCTCTGGACACGTAAGAATACATGAGAATACTCTTTTCAGTCAGAACCACATCAGAAACAGGGAGAAGCAGCAAGCTAGTGCAAGCCAGACACCTGCGTGAGTTTACCCAAGATCTTGTTGCTCTGTGTGGAATCAGATATTTCTTTACAAAAAATGAAAATGCTACATGCTTTTTAGGTTAATCAATATGGTTAGAATGAAAATGTGGAATTCTGCCTGGATCTGGAAGTCCCACAATATCTTAGCCCTGCCATTCTCCACCACCCTTGATGTGATTCCAAGAAATATGTAGCTGTCCTGGACATTTGGAATGTTGCCTTCAACCCCTTCCCTCTCTTTGATATCCTTCGACCGCATTGATCAGATCAGAATGACATTGCAATGTCCTGTTTACTCCGATGAGGTGGATCATTAAAGAGACATCTTGCAGAACAGGAGTGGGAATGGAGCATCACCTTGGTATATGCTGCACTTTATGCTGACTTGTGGAGTCCTTCACTGTTGTCTTTGCATGTTTTAGTTGAAATACTGCAGTCAGTCTGTTTCCTAATTTCATTTTTTTTCCCCAACAGCAACAAGCCCAACCCCAACCAGATCTCAATGACCAATGGTAAGATGGCAACGGTGAACGGAGCAGGCCCCGGGGCCTTCCATACAGCAGGAGGGGGTAGAGCCTGCGAGAGCTGCTACAGTAAGTTTTATTTAAGCATTGCAAATGTAAAATTAAATTACCAATGCAAGGAGTTAAAAAAACAGCAGAATGCCGTGTGTTTCACACACACACTCCAGCTGGTTGTTAATGACAGACTTTTGGCACAGAGGTGTGTGGATGTTGCATTGTCAGTCAGATGGAAAATATTTGGACATTTGAAACATACCTCATTACCCCCAATTTACACCGGATCCATCTCGGCTCCAGTCCGCTCAGGTCCGGCCTCTGCAATAAATACGCACCCATCATAGTCAATGAGAGTAGTTACACTGCATCCGCACGGCTGCGGCGAGCGGACGGCACATCCGTCAAAATTCAACTTGATTCTGTTTCTGTCGGACAGCGGAGCAAAACCAAAGTAAATTTTCAGAAATCACGTTGCTCCAACAGGAAGCTGACAGGTCACAGCTTCTGGATTTTCTAAATAATTCACTAAAAACAGACTCGAATTTCTTCAAGACCTTGTTATATTATTAAAACACGAGTTAATTCTTTACATCTTAATATATTGTTACAAATGCCTTCTCCCACCTTGAAGGTATTGTAGGGCAGCTCAGCCAACCATTTATAAGACTCGAACAAAATGCAAATTCACTGGAATTACATGTTCTTTATGCCATGGTCTCATTGAGCAGAAGAGGGTTTTGGGAATATGTTGATAGGAGCATTTGCTTCCCTGGCTCTGTTTGAGTTGACATGAAAAAACACTGTCAGAGTAACTATTATGACATTTAATTGTATTTGTATTCAAATCAAAGTTTCGGTTTGAGGTTTTTTTTTTTTTTTTTGCATTTAAGCTTGATTTATGGCAGCCTTTTATGAAAGTTTGGATTGTTTATGTGCCTAATTTTGGATACAGAGTCCTTGACTCTACATGAGTCAGTTGAATACTTAAAGGCGTGTTGGTTAGAGCTACATGAAACCATTGTCCCAGTTTGTGTGCCTAAAACTAAACTGAGCTGCAGCCAGGGAAGGTTTTAAACAAATATCAACTAAATCTAAACAGTACCTGACCTCAGCGTCTGCTCCGATTGTCTTTAATCCTTACAGCTTTGTTTGTGTTTCTACAGTCAATAGCAGACATGCTGAGAGTGTCCTCCTGGAACATACATATTGATAAAATTAAGGGCGTGACAAACCACAATGGAAAAGAGGTCGATGTTCTGAGTGTCTAGATATCAGTTTGCTCCTTCAGTTCCTCTAACAAGCATTAATGCATTTTGTACATTAACAGCCATGCAGTCGGCACAGTGGTACTCATGGGGACCTCCAAACATGCAGTGCCGCCTGTGCGTTTCTTGCTGGATGTACTGGAAGAAGTATGGTGGTTTGAAGATGCCAAGCAGAGCTGAGGGCCCCGAGGAGAGGACCTCCCCAAGCCCAGCAAGCAATGTAAGCTCAGCCAAAGGAAGCAAGTTGGAAAATACAAGGAGTAAATGTGATAACATAAAGGTGCCTGTAGGTAATCAAAGCATGTTAGAACTTACTGAATCTATAGTCCTCAAGCATTATAAAAAAGCAAAATGGGTTAAACAAAAGATATTTATGTTGTATGTTTTAGCATTAGTACAATTCACATAACTGAAGTTGTTAACATCAATGATTTATTTAGCTTATAACGTACTGTAGTGTTTTTCACATACCAAATGTTACCAGATTCAAACGTATTTTATTTTGACTATGTTGCCTGATTCAGCTGAGAAAACAAGTTTTGTCCAAGAATTTTTCCTCCAACTTTTGAAACGACCAGATAAATAACTTTGCAGAAAATGAGTGTAGATCCATCTTCTTAATTAAGTTTTTAATTAAACTTTAATGGAAATGAAAGCAGGCACGCATTGTAAATAATAGGAACATGAACATTCCAATTGAAATTAGAACGCAAATCTTTACTGCTGCTCTTAATTAGAGCTTTTATGTGAGTGAAAAAAATCATCTTCAACACATGCAGTCGAATGCTGTAAATATTTCTTTTAATTTTAAGCAGTATTTCCACTTCATATGCGGGCTTTTTGTAGGCTGTAATCATTTAAAATTACATAAATAGGTTTGTTAAAATATCAGACTCAGTCTTAAAACAATCTGCAGCCTCCACAGTGGCTGAAGAGTTGAATCAACTTCATTCTCTGAAACAGGGATGCCAGTATGTTTTATTATTGTGCGCTTTAGTTTAAGCTCAATTTGCATCATCCAGATTTTTAATTTAAGAGTTAAAAAGAAAATTTGTCTTCCTCCCCCAGAAGTCCATGCATTTTTAAGCCCTTGACTTTTGGTGTTTGATTTTGACATACATTGAAAATGAATTAAAATAACACCTACATTAAAATGGTTCTTTTCTAACATTTTCTATATTACGGTTGCCACGGCTTAAATTTGTCCTGTATCTCATAATACAGATTTAAATGAACTTCACAGATTTTAAAGTGCCTTCCAAAAGTATTCGAACCCCTTGAACTTTTCAACCTTTTGATATACAATTTCAAATTTTTGTGAAGAATCAACAAGTGGGACACAATCATGAAGTGGAATGAAATTTATTGGATGTGTCAAACTTTTTCAACAAATGAAAAACTGAAAAGTGGGTCGTGCAGTATTATTCTGCCCCGTTACTTTCAGTGCAGCAAACTCACTCCAGAAGTTCAGAGAGGATCTCTGAATGATCCATTGTCGTCCCAAATGACAGATGATAAATAGAATCCACCTGTGTGTAATCAAGTCTCCGTATAAATGCACCTGTTCTGTGATAGTCTCAGGGTTCTGTTCAAAGCGCAGAGAGCATCATGAAGACCAAGGAACACACCAGGCAAGTCCGAGATACTGTTGTGGAGAAGTTTAAAGCCGGATTTGGATACAAAAAGATTTCCCAAGCTTTTAACATCCCAAGGAGCTCTGTGCAAGCAATCCTATTGAAATGGAAGGAGGATCAGACCACTGCAAATCTACCAAGACC
>JAVKLF010000047.1:11970715-11991591 GCA_034783495.1 Millerichthys robustus
ACACACACACACACACACACACACACACACACACACACACACACACACACACACACACACACACACACACCCCTCGAGACACAATCACAGAGCATTAGCAGCAGAGTATGTTGTAGTGTGTGTTCATGATTAAGCCCACCCAGACCTATGTAAGCACACACAGGATCAGATATTTGGCGTGTGTGTCACTTGTTAATGGTGCTCTGGATTAGATGCAACTTCTTTTTTTTTTAGTTTGCCCTCCTCAAGACCCCCTCACCCCTGAGGTCACCAGGTGACTGAACAATCACACAACACACATACATCGCCCTGACAGTAAGGTCACTCTACTCAATAAGGAGCTTGGTAATTGGAGCTGCGTGAGCATCTGTGTGCACGTGCACGTGTGGAAATACGGTATGTCCAAACTTTAGGGATGGAAGAGAAAAAAGGATTGGGTGGGGGTGTGGGGTGGGGTGGGGGTGTGGGGGGGGACAAAAGACGGAGAGTTTAATATTTGGGACAAACTGTGATTGAACATCCTGAGATCAGAGCAGAATGTCCAGATTCTGCCAGTGATAATCCCTAATCTTGGAAAATTAAATACCACTCTCTTTTGCTCACACACGCACACGCACACACACCACCACACACACCAGCGAGGTCTTTATCTTATGTGTCTCATAACCCCGGGTGGTTCCTCAGGGAGCTGTTCTGATATCTGATGAGTTTTTCATTAATAAGACACAAGTCTAATCCTGAGGGACAAACACAAAATGACAAGGGATAAGCACTGCTTTGGACACACACACACACACACACACATACACACACACTGATTGACCGAAGCACTATTACAAAACATCTTTACACATGCACATATTATAGTTTAATCTCAACAGCCCAGTTTTATTCACCCCAGCCTATATCTTATTTATTTATTTATTTATTTTTTGCACTTTTTTCTTGTTCAGATTAATGAAACCATTGTGCTGTTTAGCCATCTTGGGGGAAAGACACTGGTTAGTTTTCTTCAGAGCTCTGCTATGATATATAAACTTACACAGTAATTCATTTTTCTTTTAACCCCCACTTTAAAAATGTCACCAGGAACATTTTCTTCCACCTGCATAATATTACTGAAAATGATGATAATCAACACGTTTGTGACAACATGATGATTCAGCACAATCCACTGGCTTCCTTACACAGATAAGTTTTACTTGCAGACTTTTCATAATGCATTACATGTGGATGTATTGTATTATAATAGGAATGATCTGATAATAATTAGATTTGAATATGGATCTGAATTCAAGTTTAGATCTGTTTTATCAGAGCTATATATGTTTTGTGAATTCATAAATTAAACTGTCAATACATTTTTAATTTGTTAACACCATTATCAAACTATATGGATTTATTTTTTTATATTTATACAATCAATGTAAACTAAACCATGTATCAGCAGGTATTTAGTGAAAAGTTAAGTGTTTTTAGAGGGGCCCTGCTGGTCTTGGGACCCTAAGCAGTTGCTTGTGCTGCTTATGTCTCTGGCATGACTCACAAAATACCTTGTGACAACCTTTTGTATATGTCTCTATAAGTACCTTGTACGTCTGCAAGTACCCTGGTTGAGCCACTGAAGGTACCCTAGTACTCTGCCATTACCCTTTAAGTGTCCTGTGTATACCCTTCTAAGTATCCTGTCATTGCCCTGCAACTACCCTGCATATATCCCAATAAATGCCCTGTATTTACCACAGGAACCAGTAAGTACCCTGATGTCTATATTTCATTTTACCCTGTCTCCATCCAAAACACCTTCAAATAAAAAGGGCATGATCATATCACAATATGCTGAATATCTTTATGCTGGAATTATAATGTTTTGCTTTGTGAATATGCATATAGTATGAAATATGATCAAGAAATTTGGGTATTAAACTGTATTAAACATTATGCAAAAAAAATCCTGTTTAAGCATGCCATTGTTTTGTACACGTTAGTGGATATAATGGTTTTTTATCCTGAAATTCCATCATCATCATCATCATCATCATCATCATCATCATCATCATCTTTGTATTAGTAGTCAAACGAACTGTGTAAAATTTTGAAATACAAAATTTACAATTGGTACAGTGAGTCTAATGTAACAACTTCTTTTGTTGGTGACTCCCTTAGGAACCTCTTCAATTATCCACGCTGTACACTAAGTAATGCTGCGCTTGTTATTTACTTCGACAAAATTTGTGATTCCTTACGACAGTTAGTAAACATAGGAAATAATACAGTTTTGTTTTTGAAAGAGACCCTGGCTTGTTACCTATACTGTTTAAATTCTGTCTATTTGGATGGGGTCAATTGACTTCGGCCTTCGGAGTTTAGCGTTACTATTTGACGACTAACTCCGCCCATGTCAGAAGACTTCGGCATACGCCAGTAAAAGCTATGAGCGCACATCACATTTGCAGTACACAGTAGAATTTTGTAATAGACCAATGAAAACGTGTAATGAACAGGGGCAGAGCTAATTGACGTGAGATTTATCCAATTAAGAGATGTTTTGCCCAGACGTTTCATCCAATCACTGCGTAGATGCCAAAAATAGCACCTCCTCTTGTTCAGCACCCAAAGTCGAAGGATAGCTCTGTGGCCTTTCAATGGACTAAAGTGCTAGATTTATCAGTGTTGTATAATAGTATAACCAATTTTCAGGCTCCACATATTTGTTTAGGAACGATCGCAATTGTCTTCACTTACTGTGAGAGACAGAACTGGCGTCCAACATGCGTAAAAATCTACGCTGTCCAAGCAGGGAACCTCCGAGAAAAGAATCATCGTTGCTCTACTGAGGCCAATCTCGATTATTTTTGTTAAATAAGGAAACATAACACAGCTAACTGGCTAACGTTACCTCTGTAGGTAGCCTGGTTAACGACACATCTTCACGGAAAAGCAGGGTCGGAATATCAAGATTGGATCTACAGTCGCACAGCAGCAGGAAAACGTAAGTAGCATGCTAGTATGCGAGCTAACGTCATTAGCTCGAGTTTGACAAGCCATAGAGCTGCAAGTTAACAATAGCATGCCAGCTAACCTTAGCTCACATTAACACATAAGCCAAAGAGGCCTTTGCATAGGGGGATCAGTGTGAAGTGGAGGGGGCTTCTGTACGTGTCAGATGTTCAACAAAAAAACGTATTTCTAAATTCCAGTAACTTTGCTAAGTGAACAAATTGTGACGCTTCGTAAAAAATCCTAACCAAACATTTGAAGTTCAGCCACTTAGCTACATTAGCATACCATTTTACAGAAACATCAAACTGAACTGATAATAATGTAAACAGTCTAACGGTAGGCTTGTGTTTAGTCTGGTCCCATGGGAGCTAATTTAGCATGGTAATGTTGTAGCTGTTCAAGCTACAACAAGCTAATAACAACTTAGAGGCCGCTGTTTTTATTTTTTATTATATAAACTGATATAAAACATGGAGAGTGACTAAGAAGGACCATATCCCAATGCTTTCAAAGAAGCAGGCAGAGTAAAACGGTTTTACATAAGATAAAAAAAAAAACGGGTAGCATTCGTTGTACTAATATGCTGATTAAAAGTGAGGCACCAATTTATGCTTATGAATGTTTCTCATGCATGTAAATTATGCAGACATTTTTCTGTTTTTGTGTCTTTTCACATTTTAAACAACGTATGATAGTAGTAAATAGTAGCTAAAAATTATTCCCAGCATACTGAGTGTGTTACATTGTGAGACATCGTTGCTTAAAGCATTAGCATTGTTGGAAGTCAACCCTGTTTGTCTGTTAGCGAAATGTCTCATAAAGCACTGATTAAATTTAAATTCAACTTTCAGAATGAAATCATTGAATATACAGCTACATCTGATTTTTAAAGTCAAACTGTTAATGGCAACCAAAGCTAATTGACCTTAGCCATCAGAAAATTGCCAGATTTTTGTCAGATTTACAGATATTGAGCTAAAGTATTTTTTTGTGGTAGTACTCCAAGCTAAAACGGCTCATGCATGATCACATGAACTCTCACAAGTTGTGCATAACGTTATGTTAAAGCTTTGACCAGACTGGCTTTAAATTCCTGTCATTTCTCAACATAAATGATCTCAATTCAAAATACTGGCATAAAAGATGGCAGGCAATATGCATTCCTTCAAGGAATGCAAAGTTTTGACTTTTATGAGAGAATGGAAATAGCGGTCAAGAGTAGATAAACATAGAACAATATTTTTTAAGGCTGTTTTTATTGTCATTATGCCCTTGTTCAACTGGCAATGTTCGTTTACTTAACCAGCTACAGTTGGGGCCACAAGTAGCTGCCATTGTTATTTCTCTACTTAGCTGAACATTTTAAAGCTTCTTGTAGAGGCAGAGCCTGAGGAAAGGAATGCACCTTGAATTTCAATGCAGGTCTGGATGGCTTTCTTTATTATTGAGAAAGAAGACATAGATCTTGGCCAACAATACATTCCAGTCTACATAATGTGTTTTTTAAAGCACATTACAGTTTCCTTGACACAGGACAATGCCGATGCAAATATGTGTGATCAAGCTCAGCACCAGTGTCTCAAAAAAATGCTCTCTCTAAATTTCCATTCAGTAAAACGGCACATGAAAAGTGTGTTTGTGTGCACTATTGTTGTGGACGCACATTTATTGTCTTAAAGGTAACCAGTAGCTTGACGTTGATTACTACTACTTACTACTTGAACTTTGTTTACTGGTTTATTCAAAGAAAAGCAAATAGGAGTTGTCAGTACAAAAGTACCGTGTATTCATTGAAACTTTTCTCATCCAGTTAGAAGTACTTGAATGTTGTTTGCAATTGGGCTTTATCCTAAGCGTCACTAAATAGCAGTATCCTTCGAGCTTAAAAAATGTTGAGTATAAATCTTATAATCTCATTTTATAATATTAAGCATAGAAAACAATGATCACTTTCTGATATATGCCTGCTACACCGGAAATGTTTGTTAAACCTTTTAGTATTTAAGTGCCTGTGAGCAGGTCATTTTGCAATTTTTTATTATCCTTCAGTACATAAATTTTAAATGATCTTGGCTGAATAAACCATTTCATATTTCCAATTTATACTGAAGCACTGAGTAGTGAAAGCCAAAGTTAATGGTGGCTTTCATCATTAACTTTGTATCGAGCAGTGCTGATATGTAGCTACTGTGTTCACCTTTGAATTGGGCTTGAGCTTAGATTATCAGATCAATAGCTGATTATTTTATCTGAGTCAGCAGTCAGTAGTGTGAAATATTATTATGCTAGGATGGATATTAGATGTGTTGTGATGGTCCTGTAGGCTTTTAAGTGTACTTAGATTATTCTGTGTAAAAATGTCCATCTTATGAAAGCCTGTCTGTTTTATTAGAGAAAACTGGATTGTGTTTGGAGTTGATTTAGGCTTGTTTACATCTATAAAGTGCACTAAAATGATTTGTTTTGCTAAAATGTCTGCTATAAATGCCATCAACATTCCCTGCATCAAGTCTCCTGTCTGTTATTCGATGTTAGTTTGATCAGTGATGTACTGTGTGCAGTATTACTTTAGGAGAATGGCCTTTATATTTTGGTATTTACTTATTTATTTTTCCATCCATATTTATTTTGAACTGTTTCAGTTGCTCCACCTATATCTCTAATGTGTATTTTCAGCTTAGTGATTTCTCATATACAGGTTATCCCTTTTCTTTTGGTTTTTTGACCTGGAGCTGGACATAGGCATGAAAATTAAATTAGAAACCAAAGTTCTGATGTTCATGTTTTATTGTTTAAGAATGCTTATGCGAATAGGATCATTAGAAATTATAAGCAAACTCAAACTTGCTTAAGCTATGTTTTTAACTTGTGCATTTGTTCTGCTTCTTTTCTGCAAATATTGATGTTAAATTAAACATCATCAGCATTAAGTTGGTGCATTGATGCTTAATTACCAATGAATTTATAGTTTAGGTAAGTGAACACTAGAAAGAATAATTTAACTGTTGAATGGAATTTTATTAATACATATTTAATTTTGAAAGGTCTATCCCATTTCAAAAATGCACATATCACCAGTCCTGTTGAGCTATGTTTCTTTTAGTTTTCAGTGTAGGGTAAGCCAGTGTGTCATTATTAGACTTGATAGTTTCTCAGAATTTTGAGAAAGTAGGCAATGTGTTTGTTGCAGTATCTCTATGTTCCAGCGGGCCTTAAACGTGGTCAATTCTTCACAACCACAGCCCATTTTTGGATGCATGGCAAATGAATATAGGCCAATTTGAACTAGTTTGTATGTAAGGGGCTTTTAGTGTTAGGCTGCTTTCTCATGGTTCCGTTCATTATGTAAATACATAAAAAAATACCACATATCCTATTTATCATGTGTTTTTCATTCGTCCACTCTATCACTGTTTTATACATGTGGATAAAAACAAATGTTAAATGACTTAATAGCTGTCAAAATGTGCATTTTTGTGTGTTTTAAGACGCAAAAAAAATTTTTTTTGAATAAAATCTTTATTCTTATAGTTTCATTTGATGATTATTTGGGGGTTAATTAACCCAAAGTCATCAGATGGCTGGCACAGTAAAGCAACTTTAGCAAAGACAAAAATGGCTATAACTGAGTCAGTTTTAGAGATAATAGAGCTAGATGGGATGTAATAATAGCTGAGAGCCACCTACAATGTTGTGTCAGATTGCCCCTAATGTTATTTTTAAGGTTTGACCAAAAGAGCTACAACGCTGTCATTTCTCAACATCAGCAAGCATTTCTTTAAGAAGAGTTAGGCCTTTTATTTCGAAAAGTATTTTTGCCTCAATGCCTAATCCTAGTAACAATAAAACATACATTAATTCTAATTATTTCATAACCATTTATGGGAATATTATTTCAAGATAATTTACATAAAAACACCCCAGTTTTAGCACACTTTATCGTCACATTATTTTTAAAAGCTGTTGGCGTTAGCCTTTTCTTCCAGGGTAGCGTAATTTTTGCCACTTTGTGTAAATGTGCTCATTTTTCGCAGCAGCGTTTGAATTCTCTGCAGCATTATGTAATCTCTGACGTCCCACTTCCCTCTCGAAAGGCAGAGGTTTTTGGCAGACAAGTGTCTTACATCGGGGTGTTGGTTTCGGCCTGTGGTTGCACCGTTAATGACAACGGTTTTGTAAGGGTTAAGCGGTTGGGAGTTTCTAGTTTCTGTCTGATGTCACAATAGAGATATTTTCTAGGCATTTCTGTTCTGTGAGAGGGTGTTATTTTTTCATTAGTGTGTGATATCATGGGCAGCCAGTGAAATCTCACAGTATCTTGGTGTCTTCTAGCAGTCTGTTTGACACCTTTCAGGACTTGGCTGCTGCAAGTGCTTTAATGGCTAGATGATGCAACTCCCTTTTTCTCTCTCTGCCAAGCAGCTGAGATGTGTGTGCCTCTTTTTAAGCGTGCGAGAGAAAGGCAATGGGAGGGGGGGATGTCGCTGAATGAAGCTTAGCCTGGATGTTTGCACTGCAGGGTGGGCGGTTGCTAGGCAACGGCCATGTGTTTGTTTTATTTTTAGAGAAAATCACTGCTGGTGAATACTTCAGATCGGTCTTTTCTCTCACACACGCACATACGCACGTGAAAATGCTTGGAACATATGCAAATGAAAGAGACAACCTCAAATTGGTAACGGTGAGAAGTACTGTACTGATTCTGTCATGTGGCAAGAAAGTAAGGAAAGAAAATGTGAATGGCCTGTCCTTGCCGTCTCACACCAGTCGTGAAATCTGAACCAGCCAGGCGTATTTATAGAGCGTCGTTTTCACACACGCAGACTGTGACACTGCACACATGCGCAGAGCAGACACAAACACACCTTCCCTCAGAAACCAGGCGTTGCATGGAACAGCCTTTTTTGGGCACATGCTTGTCATGGCGCATGCGTACTTATGTGGGAAGTAAACGTTAAAGAAAACCTATATTTTGCCTATTCTTTATTTTTAATTCAGTTTCATTGATTTCAGCATGAGTTATGAGTGCTACAATAAAACAAGACAAATAATACAAGCATCAGTATTTGGACAGACAGTTAGTATTTTGGAGGTAGTAGAATGCATATATGAGACACTGCGGGGTAAAAAGCCCAAAAATATATGTATTGAAAAAATAATTTAGATATTCTAGTGTCACTTTTTTTCTTACTGTGCAGATGGGTTATTCCCATTTCAGGTTTCTTTTTCAGCAACATTTTTGGTTTCAATTTTTGGGCAATGAATTACCTGATTTTTAGATTACGAATAACTTCTGATATGTTTGCATTTAAAAAAAAAACGGGTTTTTTTATACCTTTTTATGTGGAGTTGAAGTCAAGTTACAAATCAAACCTTTTTTTAGTATTTTAGCATGAAATTTTGGTTTCTTCAAGTTAAGTTATATGAAGATCTCTGGTTTCTAACTGTACCACAACATGTGGAAGTTTTAATGTTGAAATACCCCACATTTTATGATGTTGTTTTTTTTACTTGAAATGTACAGTTTATTTACTATGCAGTGGATGTTCTGTAATAGGTCCTTTTATTCCATGTTGAAGTTGAATTGTGCTTTTTGCAAAATATACAGTTATAAATGTAAAAATCTTATATTGGCAGACATCCACTGATTTTTATCATGCTTCTTATGTTTGCACATGAATATTTATGGCTACACAGTGTAATATGGTACATTTTCCGACTTGGTAAAGTACAATTATTGTGCTGATGATTGTGAGACATTTTGTTAAAATGTTTCTTTTCTTCTCTTGTTTGATCTCCAGTTGTAGGCAGCAATGGGTGCATTCCTGGACAAGCCGAAGACAGAGAAGCATAGTGCCCATGGTGATGGT
Source organism: Millerichthys robustus (assembly GCA_034783495.1). Taxonomy (NCBI): domain Eukaryota; kingdom Metazoa; phylum Chordata; class Actinopteri; order Cyprinodontiformes; family Rivulidae; genus Millerichthys; species Millerichthys robustus. The sequence continues at coordinate 11,979,589 of JAVKLF010000047.1, forward strand.
AACGGGCTACGCTATGGCCTGAGCTCCATGCAGGGCTGGCGGGTGGAAATGGAGGACGCCCACACAGCTGTGGTGGGCCTTCCCCATGGACTCACTGACTGGTCATTCTTTGCTGTATATGACGGACACGCAGGCTCCCGAGTGGCCAACTACTGTTCTGGGCACCTGCTGGAACACATCTTGTCAGGAGGAGCCGAGTTTGGGTCTGGGCCCGGCTCTGTGGAGGGAGTTAAGGACGGGATCCGCTCGGGCTTCCTGAACATTGACGAATACATGCGCAACTTTGCTGACCTGCGGCAGGGCCTGGACCGCAGCGGCTCAACAGCTGTGTGCGTGTTGCTCAGCCCGAATCACCTCTACTTCATTAACTGCGGTGACTCGCGGGCTGTGCTGTGTCGAGACGGCAAGGTGGGCTTCTCCACCCAGGACCACAAGCCCTGCAACCCACGTGAAAAGGAGCGCATCCAGAATGCTGGTGGTTCAGTCATGATCCAAAGGGTAAATGGCTCCCTGGCTGTGTCACGAGCCCTCGGGGACTACGACTACAAATGCGTGGATGGTAAGGGCCCCACGGAGCAGTTGGTGAGCCCTGAGCCCGAGGTTTGCGTGTTGGAGCGGGTAGCCGAAGATGAGTTTGTGGTTCTAGCGTGTGACGGAATCTGGGATGTCATGTCCAATGAAGAGCTGTGTGAATTTGTCCGCTCACGACTGCAGGTTTGTGACGACCTGGAGAAGGTGTGTAACTCAGTGGTGGACACCTGTCTTCATAAGGTAAGTCATTTTGTTTTGTGTGTAATATCCATTTAAAATCAACGTGTACATAACAAACCTCGGTTTTGAGACTGAGTCCTGGTGGGGTCATTTTGACCCCAGGGCAGCGGGAGGATTAAACATGAATCACTCAGGTCCTTCACTGGTCCTCAACGTAGATTTTTGCTTTCTCTGTGTTTTTAATTATTCATTTATTTATTTATTTTTTGGTGATACTGCCAAGAACCAGCATGTGCACAGCAGACAAGTTATTTTTAACTTCACTGGATGGATTATCTCAAGTAAAAGCTACATGCGATCATAAATCTTCTCTGCTGTCATAGTTTTTTGTGATGCATGTTTGTCTGACACTTACAGGAAGTTACTGGGACCACATTGACTTCTTCAGTGTAGTGAGAGGGTGACAGCTTGTTTTGCTGAAGGCCTGGAGTCTATCTTATGTCACTGTGTCCTATTAAAGATATCTAATATGATGTCCTGGGTCATTCAGTGGCCACCAGCCAGAAAATAAGCAGCTACCACGTATAATGCAAGCCAACTTTAGGTGTATTTGTAATTTAGAGCTGCAACCGTTAGTCATGATTTCTATGGTCAACACTAAGATCAAAAGTAGTTATGAGAATTTCTTGTTGTTTTAAACATTGTGTTAATTGTGGTCACTAGTTATCGAACGTCATGAAGTCGTAGCTTTTCCCAGCAGCTGAACTGCCAGTTTTATTTTGCATGTAATGGTGACTTGTAAAGCTCGAAACATGCCGCAGCCTGGTATGGATTAAATTTAGGCTTTCAGGGAGGGGTAACAGCATACCGCTGCTATGAAAAGTCATACTGCATTTGTTAGACAAGACTAAACTATAAAAACATTGCAAAACAGGGTGCAAAGTTCTTGTTTTCAGAACTTGTGAAATACCATAATCATAAGATTGAACTAGCTGCACACTTGTGGACTTTATTTCACACACAAGCTGAAGATGGCCTCATTGAAAAAAACTGCTTGAGAGCTGCAAATGAATGTCAGACAAGAACAAGAAACATCCTGTCTTTAACTCTTTTTCTCTTTAGACTCAGTAAATCAAAACACGGATAGTATGCGCCTTTTTACAAAGTAAAATCTGTTTGCTTTTGTGAAATTTAGATTTTATACTATTGAATTGTACAACGACTGATGTCAGTTTGTGTGTTCTTTGTGCAGGGGAGCAGGGACAACATGAGCGTGGTGTTGGTGTGTTTGCCCGGAGCTCCCAAAATCTCCGATGAGGCTGTGAAGAAGGAAGAAGAATTGGATAAAAATCTAGAAACTCGTGTTGAGGGTCAGCGTTTTTAATATTCTCACTCACAAATACAAGTAGTATAAACTTTAAAACAGATTTAACCCAGCTCATTTCTGTCACATCGGGTAAGATGTGTCGCATTTTTAAAAATTCTCTGTTATATTGCGAGAAAGATGTTGGCTGAATCTTATAACTCAGTTTGTAAACTATAATATTACCATGTTGTGGTGTAACATTTTCTCTCTATCCTCTGTATTTGCTTTGTAGAGCTTTTGGGAAACTGTGGGGAGGCAGGAGTCCCTGACCTGGTGTCTGTCCTAAGGACCATTGCCTCAGAGAACATCCCTAACCTTCCACCTGGTGGAGGCCTGGCCAGCAAGTAAATATACCCAAGAACTGTATTTTTGCACACATAAAGTGCAACATTCCAGTCATATAATGAAAGTATAATTTCTTGAAGTATTGCCAATCAGCAAATTTTTAAGCAAAGGTCTGTCCTGATTGGTTAGCGCTTAGAGTCTGCAATGGGGATGACTTTTAGCTATTATCATACCAAATTTAAGCAAAATATTTGTAAAATAAAGGGATTGTGTTTGCTGAAGTCAATTAGTAAGTTGTAAATGCACATCCAACCACTTATTTCTGACAGTTTTATCAAAATGCATTCAGTGGTTTATGAGATGTTTTGCTGACAGATAGGCTTGGATAGACAGAGGAACAGATAAACACACAGGATCTCTTGCCTTTAATGACAGCGCAACATAATATTTTGTTGTGTGGTTACAAATTTTTCATGAAGATTTTTCATTTTAAAGAATACACTATATTATAGTATATTATTAATATTAATTACTGTGATAAAGTGCAACTTTCATCCTTAATTTCACAAATTGACAATGTTTCTAAATGTAAAACTGCTGCTTCATATGTTTTAAGATGTAAACTTCTGACTTCTGTTAGACTTTTAAGATGGCCAAAGTGTTAGTTGTACCTTACAGATTCCAAAATTGCTGTTTTATATGTGTACCTGAAATACTAGTAATGTTACTAAGATATATTTGGATTCAGGTCTTGTGTAAAAGCTATTTAAATATGCAATTCTAGGCTGTGAATTGGCTTTGTTCCCTTTTTGTCACATTTCCTCAATTTTCAAAAGGTGATTAAGCAAGAAAAAAAACTCAGCAGATTCACTAAAGAAGGCTTTAGTCATTCTGATCAGAGGATATGTGTAGCCTTTTTGAGTCCAGATAAAGAGATTCTGTTGGGGTTTTTTTTGTGTGCATCAATTGTTTTAGTCAAAATAAGCTTTCGGTCAATAGACATTTGCGAGGAATCAACAGACTTTGCATTATATTCATGTCCTCTTGTTTTTTTTTGCAGACGGAGTGTGATCGAGGCAGTGTACAACAAGCTGAACCCTCACAGAGAAGAGGAAGGGGTGAGTTTAACTTTCTGTTAACCCTCATCTGTTCTCTCGCCTCCTTCAGGCATGATCTCAAAATCAAAAGTTACCCAAGCAAGACCACTTATTTGTATATATTTAAATTTCCATACAATAATTCTACAGTTTCAGCTTAAACACAGCTGATTTAATCTTTGCAGCAGAGATTTAATTGACTGTACTGAAAGCAATACTGTTGTTATTTTAAATGTGGTATTGATTATACAGTTGAGGCAGAAATCTGATTATTTATTTCACTAAATGAGTTGCTATAGAGACACTGTTGTTCATGCCTGTAGGGGATGCTTCTTGTTGTATGGTACCAGCTTGTATCAGGTTTATGGTGCCAACCACAATAAAAAAATTTAAAAAAAATACAGATCGTGTTGTGGCTCAGAACACACCTGGGCTCCAAACTATGAAAAACAGGTTCAATCCTGACATCTCTCTCAACAATCCACAGAGCCCAAACTTCTGTATTTCTTTGTTTTGCTTTAGCATTTTTGTTCTGACCAGTCACAGCTGTATTATTGGCAAATAAGGGACTTTGTAAATTATAAGTTGTTTACAGTGTACATTTAAGAATGAGTGAATATGATAATTATTCATTTGTGGAAGAGGGTAAAGGATGAAAAAAACAGAATAATCTAAGTTAGCCTGATGAAACTCAGGCGCTGGAGACTCTTTAATAAGAGTTCAGTGAATTGGCCTCACAGACCAGTCTGTCTTTAAGCTCCCTCTGGCCGTTCAGAAATAACGGATGAAACTGGCCTTGGTTCATTGAAAAGTCACACCAAAGTGACCAGAACGTGTCACAGTCCAGGACTGAGGTGTCTTGTGAAACAGCCTGTAAAGAAATTAAGGATAGTGATTCAACATCTAATTGAGATTTCCGTCAAGTCCTTGGTAAATTATCAAAACCTCCCAGCAATGAAAATCGTTCTTTAAACCACTCATTTTTGGGTATTTAAGACTCTATGAACCTCGATTGTAAAGGATTAAAATTTGAAATAAGAAACTTGCCGGTAATGAATCAGAACATTTAACTTGATAGAAGAAAATTCTGAATATTTAGTTGCTCATTGATCCAGATCCAACATAAAGACTGTGACACAGCGAGCTGATGGATTTGTTGGAAACGCAGGAAGTGTGTTTGCCTGTTCGGTGTCGTTCCTTTGTTTCACTGTGACTCATTTGATTTTCTTTGGGATGTCCGTGACAGAGATCCTTCTGTCAAGTGTAGTGACTGAGCTCTAACAAAACATTTATTGTGATGGCAGCTGTTGTTGTCCTTACAGTGCACAAAGCCTAAATAAAAACATCTGGTGATCTAATGGTTTTATTCTAAACTGAAAGCCGTGTTTTAAAGTAATTTAGTCACACTGGAAAACACTAATAAATTACTACTTCATTCTTTGTTGGAGAATAATTTCCTTGTGCAGACAGAGATGCACCCAGGAGTTGGTCAGGTCGAGAATCATGTTCAACATTCAAAAATCTGTGTTTTTTTTTAAATCATTGAACACATCATAGACCCGGTGCTGCAGTCTCAGCTCGATTCCACTCATTAGTCAGAGAGGACATCTTTAGGGTGTTTATAAATAAAATCAGAGGAAGAAAAGACGTTTGAGAGACTGTTTGATGGAATCAATATCAATATTCTCTACAGAGCAATATTTTCTGCAGGTTGTCCTGTGAGCTGCGTAACAAACAAATATTAAAAACTGGTAAGGATTTGTTCAGGTGTAACTTTACGTTTTTTAACCAAGGAACTTTAGGACGCTCAGCTAGAAGGTCTTTAGTCTCTTTTATAATTAAACTGGAAGACATAATGAACATTATTCTGATTTAAAGAGTGTTTGGGCTTTTATCATCAGTTCCACAGTTCATTTATATACAATATAGCTGCAGATGCTCACCTGGTATATAAAAAAAGAGATTTTATATGTGCTCAGAAATATGGCTTAGTTTATTCAAGAACTTAGAAGTAATTAATTGTGATACAGTGAAAACATTTTCGAACCGTGTAAAGTAATCTTTGTTTGTTTTCTCCCACCTTGCATTCAACAAACCAACACTTTATAAAACCAACAAAAACTTAACACCAGAGAAGACCCTGAACATGTAAACAGTTTTCAACTAAATGTGCAACCGTGTGAAAAACGCACAAGCTTGTCTGTCGGATCCGTCAGTTGAGATTTAACTTGCTATTACTTTTCTCCAGGATGATTGATACAGACACCCCCACCCCTCCTCCCCCTCTTTCTGTTACACAACAAATATCACAAGGGCTTGTTGGTCACAGGGTCGGAGGTAGCATTTGGCACTACGGAATGATGAATCTTTGATCTGAACATTGTGCCGCCGCTTGTTGGATGTGTGCTCTTATGTGTTTGAACATGGAGCCTGTCTGCAGAGTCTTACCCTGGCGTGTCACCTCAGGGGGGAGAGGAGGAGGAGGAGGAGGAGGAGGAGAGTGAGGCGGGAGGCAGCAGCAGCACAGCAGCCCATCTGATGGAAGCTCTGCGGCAGTTCCGCCTGCACCACCGGGGGCAGTACTGCTCGGTGCTGGAGGAGACCCTGGCCTCCTACCGCCTCGGGGGGGAGAGCGCCGCCGAGGGGGTCAAGGAGAGCAGCAGGACCACGGACGACAGTGACGACCACGGCCAGGAGCGACCCGCCTCCCCTCCCTCTCCCCCCTCACCCCCACCCTCACCTGCTACTGCAGAACCAGAGGCTGACCAGGATGCCCCCTAAGTTTGATATCTCCTCTGACTGAGCACCCACCTACTCATCTACCGTACCCCAGGGCTGTGTCAGATCCTCTTTACACTATTCCAGAACATGAATAAACACATTGGCCATTTTTTCTGCTTTGTTGCTTAATAAATTATGTGTTAGTCGAAGATCTAGCATTCCTTGAAGGATTTGATATTGCCTGCCGACTTTAATGTCAGAGTTTTAGACAGAGATAATTTTATCTTGAGTCATGAGTCACAGCCAAATTGGTCAAACCTCGGAAATAAAATGATCTGTTAGCAGTCAGAGCATGTGTTATGAATGACTGCCAGCCACCAGACTTCAGCTCAGTATCTGTAAAACTGACTTGAGTTATAGACGAATATTGCCATTTGGTCTTTGGTGATGGGTGATGATAATTAAACAGAAACAAAACTGGTCTTTCTGTGTATTCAAGTTCTGCTCCCAATATTGTATTATACTCTCCTTGTAATGACAACTCTTTTGATTCCTTTCTGTGTTTTCCACCTTGGCTTGGACTCCGAAACATACCGATCGCTTCCACAGCTTGGCTACACTGATGGTTACAGTAGATGTCAGTCATTTCTTATTACATGTAAAAATGGATGATGACGCCAAAGTGAACCATGTATTCAGCAGTCAGCATTTCCCCGCTATTTGTTTCTGGCTGATCCCCCACCCCCCTCCCTCTTTTCTCCCGCCTCCTAGCCCCCATTTGCTTGTAGTGGATGAACTGATTTAAAAAAAAAAAAAGAGTGGAGAAGCTGAACTGCAGGTCTGGTCCCGCTACTGATTCAGAACAAACACACTTAAACGTCTGCATGAGTTTGAGCGACTGAACAAAGGAGAAATCATCACTCCTGCCCACAACCCTTCGCCCATTTGCGCAGTTAAAATTGTTGAAAATAGTCCAGGTACCAGATTCAGAAACTATTGCTGTTTTTTAATTTTTATTTTGTGGCACATTTTTGTAAATTTTAAAACCCTTTCAAGGGCATATTGACTTGATGGTGGTAGGATTTTACACTGAAAACTAGTGCTTTTAGTTAATGCCGTCATCAGCCTTCTAATCAGTGAAGCTTCAGAGCAGCTCTTCAGATTAAATGAAAGTGATCTTGAGTAAAGCTAAAACTTCCAACTTGCTAATACATAGATCAATAAACAAAGGGGTGTTGCTGTTATTGCATTAAATAAATAAACAATTTAACTAACAGCATGGTATTTCCTCTAGAAACACCCTAAAGTATTGTTTTTATTTTTAAACACACTTCCTGTTGAGGAATATAATGCTGTTATGTAACATGTAGTTATGTATAACATTTAGCATTATGATTATTTTTTTAATGTGGTTTATTATGTCGACACACAGACATTGTATCATTCTTGTACAAGATGGCTGTGGAAATTATTTGATTTGTTATTTCTCTTCGTTTGAAATAGGTTGTTGACCTGAAGAAGATCCCTGCTGTAGGATCAGGGAGTTTAAAGACTTTCCACACAGGCTAAAATCAGCTTATTCACAATGACAATCTTAAAAATCACTACTAGCGTTTAACCACTCCAAAAAAAAAAAAAAAAGAAGCTAGCTTGAGCTGGTTGTGAATCTGTTTCTTCAGTCAAACCTGCTCTTCTCACAATCTAAATCAGAAACAGGTTTGTGCTAAATACTGTTTATACTATATGTGTGTGTATGAATGAGTTGTATTTGTACGTGAGACAAAATCAATCCTGAAATAATCAAATAAAGAGACCTAAAGTATGATTCCACCAAGTTTTTGAGTTGTATTTCTTACTGTAAAGTGGTTGTGTCTCTGTTCCTCATTCTTTGGTCCTGTGTCAAAGCTTGTGTAGCTCTGGGAGACCTAAAATGTTGAATTATTTGCTTTTCGATACAAATAATAATCAAAATACAACGACAACATGGCGGCATTTGATGCAGGGCCATTCTCCAATCCTTTTAGTGGACAGTCTCAGCATCCTTATGTTCCTGTGTTTGTCTTTGAGAAGTTTTTAAATATTCCCCCAGATTTTCCTTTGCTCCCCTCTGTCAGTTTCTAACTCATTTAGAACCTTGTAATGTTGAATCGTTTTCCCCTAAACACATTAGGGACTTCATTCTCTCCATTCCTTCCCTGTTTTTTTTTCCAGTTTGACAGTTTGTGATTCTCTGCCAGGTGAGTTATTTCAGGTTGTGGTTGTGTAAATGCTGAGCCACCATTATTTGTTAAATGCAATCTTTTTAAGGAAGTCCAGGCTGTTAAAAAAAAAACTGACAAACTATCTGTGCAGTGAAAGTGAGAGCAACAATAAACTAAACACACACCTTTTCCTTTTTATACTCCCACCTTTCAGAGTGCTGGCGACCTGGATGACCCCTGGTAGCCGTGGCAACCACTCCCCATCTCCTCCCTGTGATCTGTGCATCCACCCCAGAGGAGGACCGTCTCTCCATTGCGCCATGTCTTTCTCCACTAAAAGAGGATGCGTGGTGTGTGCTGGAATGCGTGAGTGTGTGTATGTGTGTGTGTATGTTTTGCGTGTGTGTGTATGTTCGCAGCAGCGGGACAGAGACTACACCTAAACACACACATACTGCTTTAAACCTGGAGGAAAAGCCGAATCACTTTCTCAGAAATGTCAAGATTTTATGAACTGAAGCGTTGTGACGGTAAAGATGATTTTTATCGTTAAGATGTTTTTGTTTTTTCATGAATGTTGAACCCCTGATTCCACAATGACACGAGGACCTACTGTGTGCATGTTTTTGTGTGTGTGAGAGTTAGTATGTGAACGTGTTTCAACGAGGGCCAAGAGGACACGCATGGTGGATAAAGTCTTTGTATGTTTTTTGTGTGTGTGTGTGTGTGTGTGTGTGTTCTTGGTTCTGATAATTGCCTAACACCTTTGCTTCTTCCCTCTTTTAAAACACACACACGCTCTCTCTCTTACCCACAAACCCATACACTGACCCTGTCCCACCCCCACTTCCACTTGTGGAAGCCTATGATGTGCCACCTTCGCAGGGCACTGCATGAGGACTTTGGTTCTACATGAACAGCTTTGCGGTTTTCTAATCATTCTCAATGGACAGCCATTGGTTGAGACTGACTGAACCTGAAGGACCTCTGGACTCTGATTGGCTCCTGCTGTGTAACAAATTGAAATTTTGGATTTTTTGACGTTAGGAGGATGACGACGATAATCATGATGGGTGGGGAGGAGGGGAATCGGGAGGTTTATCACTGAAAGCCGAGTGCTAGTTGGGACTCTTTTTTTTTTTTTTAAGGGGAGGGAGGGGTGTTGTTGTATCACTGGTTGGACTTCCTGTATGAAGAGTGTAAGCCTCAACATGGTCACAGTTATCGGTTCATGTGACAACAGACTGTTGTGATAGGATAAAAGGTTTTCTTTCTTTCTTTTTTTTTAATGTTGTCCATGAGGTTACTAGCTGCTCGCTACGTAGAGTGAGTGAACTCCCAGTTTTAACCCTGTTCCTGATTCTCAGACTGCATTGGTAATGTTTGTATTGCTGTTGTTTGATTGCACTCACATTTGATTACAGAAAGCGTCTATATATGAAATAAAATACCTGCCAAGGAACCAGTGGTTGTGCAAGTTAATGCAAGAAATACTGTTTTTTTTTACTTTGCAAACCATTTATGAGTAATCTTTTGATGTTCTTGTTCTTAGAAGAAATGTAAAGACAGGCTTGTCAGCTTTTTTAGTGAGACTTGATGTTTCAGTGAAGACAGCAGTTTGGAGGCATCCATCAGTCCACATGATGCTGAAGTCCTGCTCACTTTTGAGATTCTGCTCAATCAAGATCTCCACCCTCTACAGCCCGTCCCCGCCGAGTGAAAAGTCATGTGCCATGGTATTTGAAATGTTTTGCTGCTTTCTTATTTGAAAACAGGCAACAACTTAAAGGTTAGATTAAATTTGAATTTATTACTTTTCCAAGTTAAACCAAGTTTGCCTATGACTCAGTCTGATCATATTTGTAATAAAAATTAGTTTCAAATTCAGAGTACAGAAAAATGGGTCAACATTTCACAAGCAATTTAAAGATTTAAGTATGTACATATAATGCAAACACATATGCTACACTATTTGTTCAAATATATTGATAATTGTCCATGAAAAAGCAGAAAACAGGAGAAGCGCAAAGTGATGCGATTAACGCTTAAAATGCTAAGAAACTTTAACTTAATTTTTCGTTTTGAAAAATTTACCTTTTCTGTCCCTTCTCACATACACACACACAGACACACACACTACTGATGTCTAATCTGTCACTCTTTCATAATTTGATCATAATCCCTAATCATAATCACATCGTATCTTAAAGGTGTTCTCAATCTGGTATGGGATTATGCGATTGCATTGTGTGTGTGTGTGTTGGTGTGTGAATGAGCAATCCAACTATATAGGGGGTAAATTTAATTTGCTGATAGTGGGTGTGGGTGTTAAGTGTGCCTGCTGATGCGCCCTTTGAATCCACTTTAAGCTGATATTACAAAACAATCGACAGACTCTGACCTGGTAAAAAAAAACTGTTTCGGTTCTCCACTTTTGTTCATCTTTAATCTCTTTCACTTTAATTTGTTTTTACATGAGAAAACAACAAGCTGAGTCGAAGAGGCGCAGATCAACAGCTGAACAGTGGCCCCATTTCATTTAGACACGCCTGCATTGTTGCAGAATGATTACTAGAACAAATCCACCAGAAGAAACATTGGATTTATTACGTTTATGCTCAAAGACAAACTGTTCCTCTAATGCCATCAGTTTGTGCCTTTTACCCAACAAAACGTCTACTATCCATCCATCCATCCATTACCTGTTACCCGCTTCTTCCTTTCAGGGTCACGGGGGTCACTGGTGCCCATATCCAGCAGCCACAGTGTGAGGGGCGGGGTACACCCTGGACAGATCACAAGTGAAACCTCTACTAGTGGTTGGAAATGTTTAGCAAGTTATTCACAAGTTAAGTTACAGAACAGTTGCAAACAATATGACCTTTAAAAAAATATTCAGTTTTATTTTTATATGTATTAGTCACATTAGAACTGAAGTGCATGAATACGTCTGAAACAAGCATCTTAAAGCTTAGAGAAGATCCAAAAGGATTCAGAATTCATCATCTAAATAATCTGTTTCAAACAGCCAAAGGTTTGGAAGAAATCTCTGATCTCGGGAGACAAAAAAAGTTTTTATCTGCAGATCCTAAGAAGCGCTGCATTAAAAATACTGAATACTGAAAATATCTGAAGTTACGGCATGGACTTAAACTCTAAAACTGTGAAGAAATACATTGTTTTAGAGTGATAAAGTGTTCACCCCTTCTTTGGTATTCTTTCTTTTGTTGCCCAACAATCCAGAAAAACTATTAAAAACTAGTTTTTTTCATTAGATTATAATTAAGAATTTAACAAAAATAAATCCTATTATTGAAATTAAGGATGCTTTAAATAAGAGATTTTGCACTGTCTGCAAAAATGCACTGTGAATGTTTAATACTGAAAGATTTGTGCAGAAAAAAAGAAAAGATGTACAAATATTTTGCAATTTCTTGCAAAAAATAAAAAAGGTTAAAATTTGCAGAAAAGTAGCTGAAAAAGTTTGATCCATCACAAAGCGCAGCCCAAAGACCCTTTATGATGTACAAAAACATTGGACCTAGTTGTTGCTCAGTGCGAGCTACCAGAACTGACAAAGACTCCCGGATGGGTGTCGAAACGTCTTCTAAACAAGAATTGA
>JAVKLF010000047.1:12001403-12013659 GCA_034783495.1 Millerichthys robustus
TGGATATGGGCACCAGTGACCCCCGTGACCCTGAACAGGAAGAAGCGGGTAAAAGATAATGGATGGATGGATGGATAGGTAAGTAGGTAGGTAGGTATAGGTAGGTAGGTAGGTAGGTCGATTGATCAACAAGACAAACATTTCTATCGATCGATCGATCGACAGACAGACAGACAGACAGACAGACAGACAGACAGACAGACAGCCAGATAGAACTGTTCTGTGGTCAGTCAAATCTTAATTTCAGGAGGAGGAGAGGGAGCATCCAGCCTGTTAGCACGCAGCTCAAAACCCTGACTCTCTATTGGTATGAGGGTGCATTAGTGCCTGGTACATGGGCAGCTTACACATAGAGAAAGGCTTCATCAATGCAGACATTTTAAAGAATTTTAGAATAACGTGTTCCCTTCCTTTACAGACTGGTAAAAGAAGAGAGAATGCTTCTGGTAAATTTGGATATGTTCAAACTTTTTCGTGTTGTGTTGCAGCTATAACATTCAAAATTATCTCGTTTTTTCTTAAACTGTACAACTGTGTGCGCGCGTGCGTGTACGTTGAGGCTGTCTGTGAACACGCATATAAAACCTGACTGATTGATTGGCCCTGTTGGCTGTCTGGAAATGGCACGCGCGCGCACACACACACGCTCCATGCCTGCGGGTGAATTCCGTTGACTCTCTAAATCACACACATACACACAGATCCGCACAGAGTCCGGCAGGCAGCGTGTGTGACGCGTTTTGCGCATTTCCTGCAGCTCGCGCTCACTGACGGATTGGGAGCGCGAGGGGACGGGAAGCGAGGGGCGCGCGCAAGGACCGAAAGGAGAAAAAACGGGAGCGGAGGGAGCTCTATGATGTGTTCGCTGTGCTCGTGAGCTAGAAAAAGACTGTATAGACAGATTCTTTTCTCTCTCTTTTTTTAAAGCTTTTCCGGGAGTACAGTATCACGAGGTCAAAGCAGCGAGGAAAGATTATCCCGGAGTGGAGCGAGCGAGCGAACCGAGACGGGCTGGAAACGGAGCACCAATCCCGGATGGCTAGGCGCGGCTGCTCGGGCTCTCTCCCACCCTGACCCGGCGGAGACACTCAAGCTCCGTGGACTTCACGTGAGTGTGAGCCCGTCACTTCGCGGTTCCCCTCATATTCCGGCCCGTTTCCGTCAAAATTGTTATTGAGGGGGGATCTTTTTGGAAAGGACCGACCGTAAACAAACCGCTCCTCGGGTTGGAAGAGTAGTCATCACGCAGCCACAGAAGAAGGGTGTGAGTCTGCGTTTTAGCTGCGTCTTTCAGCCTGTTGGAGGTCCATTAGCGGTTCTGTTAGCACCCCAGTGTGTGTGCCTGTGCGTGTGTGTGGATAACACGATGTTCTGATATGGCTGTTTTAGACTGAGAGTCTGAAGCGGCATTATGGGATGTAGCAGGACTGTGCTGTGACTCCGCTCATTGGAAGGAAACATTCTGTGTACAGGAGCAGAAACAGCTCGGACCAGCCTGAACACATATATACACACACACGCACGCGCGTACACACTCATCTCACAGCAGCCATGCCAGTGTTCAACGGCGTGCTGAAGGTGCGAGTGTGTGAGGCTGTGGACCTGAAGCCCACCCCGTGGGCCCTGCGTCACGCTGTGGGGAAGAGCGGCTCCTTCCTGCTGGACCCTTACCTGGCCTTGAACCTGGACCAGACACGATTAGGCCAGACTGCCACCAGAACTAAGACCAACAGTCCGGCCTGGCACCAGGAGTTCTGCACCGAGGTTCGTGAGGGAAGAAGCCTGGAGCTGTCGGTTTTCCACGATGCTCCCATTGGGTATGATGACTTTGTGGCCAACTGCACCATCCAGCTGGAGGACCTGCTGCAGAACGGAACCAGGCACTATGAAGACTGGGTAGGTGTAGATGTGTTCACTGTGTTTGGACCCATTGTTTGCACGACCACAATCAACACGATGCATTTAGTGATTTGAGGTTTAAAGTATCAAATCAAACATAAGAAAATGTTAGGGCCCGAAACTATATCAAATTGTGCAATTTCAAAGAGTACTTTTCCAGTTGTTTTTTACATGTGCAATTTTGTAATGCCGGTACGCATTCAGTGTAAACAAAACACCTTAATCTGTCGAATTTCTTAAACAAATTTGAGTGTAAATGCATACCGGTACATCAAAACAGTTGGACTTCTCAATCCCAAATGGCTCTTCCATGGTTGTTGGCCTTTTTTTCGTCCCTTGGCTGTTTCTGTAGGCAAACAAACAAACTTGGAAGTTGGCAGCCGTTGGCAAATTTTGCTTCCAAATGTTTAATTTAAGGACATTTATCGTTAGTATGAGAGAAAAATATGCTATTTTTTTGTCCACTTAATGAATGTGTTTTACTGGTCCTAATGACGTTGCAATGAGTAGCTTTAGCCACAAACTAACCCAGAGTGGGTTCAAAGTTATTCCCAGGAGTCTGAAGCATAAATACCTCTATGAATAGTCTCTTTAATGTATGTTATGGGGCTGCAGAATGTAACGTTAGTCACAAAGTATATGCATTTTGATTAAAGTTTGCATTTTGCATGTAGGGGTGCATTAGTTTGAGTTTATTCGACATAGATCAGATAAATTAGATCCTTTCTTCTAATTTTAGCAGTCCAACATGCTAGCAGGGCTGCCACTAACAACTTTTTAAATTTTGATTTATCCATCTAATTTAATCCATTAATCTGAACCACCAATTCAGAATCAACAATTTAGGAGAATTGCATTATATGTATATAAATTTATTTGCTTTAAATGCTATTCATTTACATCTGTATAAAACACAGGTGTGTATTGAATAAACTGACAAGCTGTTTAGCTATTATAAAGCATAATTTCAGCTCTTTATCACACAATGACATAATTCTGTGGGATTGGGAAGTGAAATAACATCTTCAGCTTAAATACTATTTAGGTAATCTGATTTAGCACCAACATTTTTAAGACTCACCATGAAATCTATCCACGTCTGTAGCTGTTACCATTATCTACTTAAATAAAAATGCTGAAAATGGGCACGTTTACACACGCATGTGTCGTGTTGAGGTGTGTTTATCTGCTGAGTTGTGTTTCACCACTGACGTATACTAGATTTCCAGTCATAAGGATGTGTTTTCCTGTTACAACAGGCAAAAAAGGGACATTTTTCTTGTAATATTGTTGCTTAAAACAACAGACGTTAAGGAGAAAATGGAACGAAGGGGGACAAAACTTGACTCATTGGCCTGCACGGGTCCTTAAACATTACCTCACTGGAAAATGAAGCAGACAACCTGTCTAACATTATAAAGTGTATTTAGCAGCTTAGAAACGATTTACATTGTTCTGCTGCTGGTAAGCCAACAAAATCCTTACAGGGTGTACAAACCATCCTTTTAGTGTCAGCTAGCTTAAAGAATTTATATATTTTAGTCTTCTTTTTATAAACGATTGTAACTTGCCTTGTTTGCCACTCAGCTGAGGAATCAACTTTGTCACCCTAGGCTTTAAAACTAATTCAGACCAAGACAAATTAATAAAAAATGATGTGTTGACTAGAAATATTGACATAGACAAACTCTTATGACAGGATCAAGGATGCTGACTATTCACAGCGGCTGGACACATTAGTCTTTGCAGCGTAATCGCATGTAAGGACAATAATTTCAAGGTGCAAATCCTTTAATTTCTCAACACCGATAACTGAAAAAAGTGGATTTTATGTGAGCAAAACCAACCCAGCTGCATACACTCAGGCGTTGTCACCTTTAGGAAATATATTTGGGCATTCGATCACATTTATGAGTGCCTTATTTTATTTTTTGTGCTTGTTGAACACCTTTTTGCCGTCATCCTTTTTAAACATTTTTTCTTTCACCTTTGCTTTTGGCATAGACGTGCAGACAAAGTATTTTCTAAGATGTTGTTTGGTTTGGTCAAGTAGTTTTACTTCAAACTAGTGTCGAGAATCAGCGGCAGGAGGCCTCCTTTTTGTTGCCAAATTCTATCTAAACATATTTTTAAAAATCTTTCAAACGGCTAACTTTACAGTTTGGAAGGATATAATATAGTGTAGGGTAAGAATCTGTAAAATATTAATTTGTGTGAAGTCTAGTTCAATATTTTGTGTTTGACATTTAAAACTGACTAAAACAGCTGTTTCAGTGTAGACTAACAGTTTGTTTTACATATATACATGTTTTATTTAGTATTTCAGTATCATTCATATAAAAAATACATGCTAACAACACACATTTGATGTGTTGAATTAGTTAATAAAAACCTTTGACAAAGCAAAAAGTAAATTTTCTCACATGTCCATACCTGAGACTTCTCATATTTTCTTTTTACTTTTGTGAAAATATTCAGAATTTATTGACCTTTTTAATTTTAATGTATCTCATGTAGAATGATGTTTAATTAGAAAAAAAAAGACTAGCAAAAGCAATCTAGCTGAAGCCAAACCATTTTTTTTTTTGCTGAAGACGTGACTGCTGCAGGATGCATTACCACGGTAACCAAGAAAATGTAGGAGAAGCATTTCTTTTTTGTTGCAGAGCTGAGAAGAACCATCCTATCGTGCAGTCATGGGTGCTGAACTTTTCTTGCTGAAAGTCCTGTGACCTATTCCTGTGCTACTCCTTGCTGCTCTGAGCACAGATTATGGCTGTTGATAAAGTTAGTCAAAGCTGGAGATCCCCAACCAAACATCAGTCAATGACAAATTAGAGTGAGGATGTGGTAGTTTGCAAGGTTTACATTTTACAACATTTTATTTTGCTTAATTAGTTTGTTTTTAGACTTGTGATGGATCTGATTGTGGGCTTCCTTTGCTCAGACTTGTGGTTGTCGTCAATTTTTTCATTCATCCTGCCTATTTTCACTGGATTAACACAGTTTACCTTAAAAAAGTTATATTAAAAATGCTTTAGAGTTGAACTGAACACAAAAATATGTCTCAAATAAACATAAAACCTACAAACGGTAACAATTTGTGCACACTTGTCTGTTGAATAGATTCTTAGCTCCTATTTACCTCTGTTTTAACAGAGACCCCTTGTTTACAGTGCTTTATGAAAAACGGACAAAGCTTTTTAAATTTTTTTCTAAAGTAATATCGGATTGCTCGAGCTTACTGCTTCTCTCTTTTTGTGTGAGTCTGTGACTGTAAGTGGTCATCTAAAGTATTCTTGCTTGTCCAGTCGATCGTGTTCTGACAAAACATAAAAAAAGTTGTTCTCTAGATTCAAAAAAATTGCGGGGCTATTTGTCTGTCCCAAACTTTACGCGAAGCTTCTTAATTTTGGAGGGTGTTGGTGTTTCAGTGAGCCTTGTCTTCACCACTGCTGACTTTTTTTTTCAATCTGTGTGGAGAGGAGAGCTCACCCTGTGTGCACGTGATTAGGTAACTACAGGTACAGGAAGTGGCTGGGGCCAAAATTCTGTAGAAACTCTGCCAAATGAGCAAGATTTATACTGGTTTCAATTTTGTTTGGTAAATTCCGCCATTCTGTCCGTGTTTTTTTGTGTTTACGGTACACAAAAATTACTGTTTGAAGTCAAGGTTACCAGTGGCAGCTGGTGGTGATAATTGTAGGGTGGGCTAGCAGATATATAATATATAGATATGTAACAAAAAGCTGTAGATTGGATTCTAACAACAGAAACATCCAATTTGAAATATACAAACTGCTATAAATTGACATGTCCTTTTTTTTTTGGTTCCAAGCTGTGTTTCCTCCAAACAGCAAACACAGAAAACAGAAAAGAAATTTGTTAGCTACACTTGCTATTAGCCAGACCTTTCGCTGAAACCAGATCACAGAAAAACTTAGGTTTTGCCACTTTTCTTTTTGCTGGATTTGAATATCCTTTGGTCCATCTGCATCAACCGCTTCACTTTCAGTTTTTCCTCCAAAGACATTAAGGGAAACGGTTGGGAAATTAAATAATCAACCTTGTTTATGTTGATCTTGGTTGCCATTGTCCCTACTTAGTCTATGCTAAATCCACACCTGCATACAGTCACACTTGAGGCACATTTTTGTATGTCCACCCTCATTGGCTAAAGCCTGTGGCCTTGGGCTGAACAAGATTAGCCCCAATGAGCAGGACACCACTGGGGCGTGACAAGATGTCTGTCAATCATTATGTACCACAAAAGTCATTAAATGAACGGGGCTGTAAAAAGTTAGCCATTGGAAAGATTCTGGGATTTTCTTCAGACTGTTTGGCACCAGCTTTGTTGTAAATTTCACAAAATGTGATATAATATTTTTAATTTGTGTTAGTTAGGTATTTGAACATTTTTATTGTAAACACCAGGGAGCTCACTTATACCAGCCATCCCTGATGGTTACATTATGGGAAATAAACAATTGTATAGCAAACATAAAGTTACACATAAACTTAGAAAAAATTAAGGAATTTTGTGTTTGGTAGATTTATTCTTTGTTGTAACAATGCTTCTTGGCAATAAATCTTATACCATTGACAACTTGTTTGTTTCCCTTTATTACCATTTTTAAATGGTGCCACATTTGTAAGATACATTTATTTGTAGGATGTGTTGTACAGCTGAGATTGTGGGTTGCAAATGAAACATTTGCCAAATCTTCTCTGCCAAACAGCTAATTTTACTGTCGCTATTGACACATGCTTTGAGCTTCTGGTACCGCCAATCAGGTCCGGGTTTTAAGATGCATTGCCAAGTAGCATTGTTACAACAAAGAAATAATCTACCAAACACAAATTTATTTTCTTATATTCCTAAATATAGGTATGTAGCAAAAGCTTTGGAAAAAGCAAGCAATGGGTTGTTTGAGTGCTACAGGCAGCTGGGCTTTCAGTTAAGTTTATTTCTTCGTGTCTCTTTTTATTTCAAACTTTGCTATTTGATTTTTTTTATAGACCAAAGCATGCAGACCCAAATGGTTAGCCCTAAAGCAGGAGTTAAAGGAAGTAGGAGTGAAGTTGGTGTATTTTTGCGTAACAATGTGCTATGTCAGCGTACGTAAGAATATATAAATAAACACGCACCCAGATGCCTCGTCTCTTAGCCATTTAAAGAAAGGTCAGGGAGTATAGATCACCCTGTTGATTGACCACATCCTATTGATCAGCCAGCCAGCACTTCAGTACATCTGCCTCAGAGCGATGCAGTCCCTCCAACTTCCCTCCACCTTTCTTTATTACTCACCACTCCTGCCTCCCATGTCTCCCTCATCCTCCTCTCCCCAGCAGTAAATTTCTTCTCATCTTACAAACATTTTTCCTCCCTTCCTCCCGTTCATTTCGTCTAACCATCGTCTTCCCCTTCCTGCTGCACTCGTCCGTCTTTAAATCCTCTTTCATCTGCTTCCTCCTGATGCTCTTACCTTCTTTCACCTCTCGCTCCTTGATGTGGAGGGAAAGGATGTGGATTTCAGACTCAATGAGGAACATCAGGCAGAAGTTAATAGGTTGTCTGAGTCAGATCAGTCATGTTTTTCTCTTTTCAAATGTTCACCCATTTGTGCCAAAAATGAGTCAGTTCTCTTCAAATCTAAATGATAACTATAAGACATAATTTGAGATAAGAAAATAGTCTTTTTCATAACTCAGAAGTTTGTTCTGGCATCGAATAGTTTCAAACATTTTCTGGGCATACGAGTAGGTTGCACTAAATGATTGATCTGCTGTTGCTGTAATGTTTCAGAGTTTGGGCTTTGGTTGCTGGGGTTTATATAAACCTCACAAATGTTCAATGTATGATATTTGGATGTAAATGACAGAAGATGATATTTGGATGTAATTACTATTTGAAGCAAAAGTTTGATGTAATTGTAATCATGTGCAGAGTCACTCTTTGTCTTATAACAAACGGTATGTGTCACAAAGAAAACATCCTATTTTGAAAATTGTCTAGGAGTAAAGATAATTTACAGCTCCGACTGAACCAGAGAGGTTAAAGCTCCAGCTTTAACTGACGAGTAATTTCTTTTAGGATTTCAAAATCTGTTTCTTTAGTAAATTTCTATTATGGGGTATGTAACTGTGACACTGTGGATCAGAGGGTAGAGCTGTTGCCTTTCAGCAAGAAGGTTGTTGGATCGAATCCCGTCCGGGGACCATTTTTTTGTAGAGTTTGCATTAAGATAATTGATGTATGGGGTATGTAACTGTAATCAGTCTTTTAAAACCGCAGCCTTCAGTTTGATTTCTGGTAATGCTTCCTTCACACAGAGCAGAAATGCATACATCTTGTTTATTTTTCAGGAGAGATTAGTCCAAACCAGTAGCTCATATTGTAAAAGTCATTATAATAGAGTCACAGGTTTCATATTAGTCTGATGAGCGTACAATGGCTGCTTAAAACACTGAAGAAAAATACTCTAACTCTAGCGTGAATGGCAGCGGGTGACATGCATTCCTTCAAGGCCATTAAATTTATGATAAACACTGTATTGCCTGCTTAGTTGTCATTAATTCTACTTTTCTCCTGTAGAGTCTTTTTTTTTATACATTCAGTCCATTTTATGGCACTTTTAAACTTTCAGTTAGCAATCAGATCACACTACAACACGGTAAATTGTGCACTTTATAGTGAATAGGTAATGACTTTGAACTCAGAGTCGTGCTATATGGTTTGCTCCCTGCTGTTCAGATGACCGCTAAGGCTTGAGCACCTCAGGTTTGCCTTTCTCACTTCCTCTGCCCTTACATTGCCTCTTGCATCTCATCTTGTCATCTATCTTCGTTGTTCTTGTTGCAGCGCTGCTATCCTCATTCTCTTCCTGTTCTCTTTTGTCTCCCACCAAACCTTTTCATCTCCTGTGAACCCAAGTGCTGGTTCCTGCTTTGAGTCGCTGGTGAAATATTAACCAGGCTTTGATGCTTATTAATTGTCCCACTCAGTAATTGAGATGCTCGGTGGAGCCCATCCCCATGGTGACGGCAACAGTCCGTCCCCTTGGTAACAGTCTCTCACCCACAGACACAACAGAGAGAGGGATGGGTAGGTGAGGTGGAGGGAGATGGAGGGCAAAGACAAGAAAAAGGAGAACTGGTTCTCTTCTTTAAGAAATCTGAAAATTTAGATTTAAAGGAGTAAAAGTTAAAAAACACTTCAAGGATTCACTGTCCTCTATGGCCACTCAACAAGTGGCGAGTGAAATACTGGAACTGATGTACGTGGATGCCCATCTATCTATACAACACACTGCAGCAGCGTTCTGTACTGTGCTCAGTAATGTCAGGTTAGGACAAGATTTATGCAAGAATGTCCATTACTGTACCTCCAGGTGGTCTCTATAATCATCCATCAATGTAGAACTGTTCTGTACACCAACAAAGCCACAGTGTCTCGTTTTTGCACATTGCTTACTTTATTTTTTTGTGAGAATGTCCCGATCTTATCTCAAGTATCACATTTGGGGGTCAAGGCAGTTCTGTTGTTTTAGGTCAGTTGTGCCATAAGACATCTGTTCCAGAGTGTAGCGGCAGAGCCGTGCCAGCATGTCTGCTCTGTGGTGCTCTTTCCATCCATCGGTTAAAAAAAATGGGTGGATGGATAGAATTTAGTGGTAATTATTTAATTATTCTCCATATCTCACATAGGAGACCTCATTCTTCAGAATAATGCACTGTGTACAAATATCTATAATCTGTTTACCTATTTCTGTGTAATTTGGTGTAGTGTTAAAGGGAGTAAAGCTCTTTGTCAGCGTTTTGAAAAATTGTGTTGGTTCACAAGGAACTTAGAAGACTGAAATGACTGAAATGAAGTAAAAGCTGAGAATAGTACAGAAATAAAATGACGAATTAAAGAAAGTTGGAGATGAAGTGTTGAAGTAATCTCTGTGTACATGTAAATATCCTGCGCTGGAAATTAAGAGAAGCTACTGGGAGTCTGAGCTGTGATGACCAATCTGTAAAACCTTTCTTCGCAGGCCACGTCAGATGTCAGCCAACCACAGTTTGACACTTCGGCACAGACATACTCGCACACTCATGTTCTTAAAAACTAGCCAGAAGTTACGTATGACTGAAAGGTTATGATTAATGCACAAAATGTATAATAAGATTACTTTCAGTACATTTTTATTTTATCTTTGCAAGATCAATCGCTACATCCAGTAGCAAATCTTTTGTCTGTGGTAATCATTAGTCAGTGAAATTCCTAATTGCTTATTTAGCTTTAAACATGTCTAACCTTTTCTTTTTCTGTAGTGGAGTGCTGCAGAATATTTTTGTCCTAAAGGTGGGGGTCACAGTCGTAAAAGGGTCGAGTTGGTGCCAGTGTTGACCTTTGAGGGAACTGAGAACCTGGGAGTCAAAAATAGAGATGCAACATCCACTTTTATTGAACTCCTGTCTGCGAAAGCTCAAACTTCTCCACAAGACGTAAATTATCAGTTGAATTTATATAAACGTCTTTGGTTTCCTGTGTTATAGGACAACATAAGCTAGAATAAAAATGTAAACCATTAACATTATAATACCTAGGTATATGGGACAGCGTCCCACCCACCATCATTGTCTCTCATTCCCTCTGTTTTTGCTTTCATGACGCCGATTATCCTCATGGACACAGCTGCATTTTCATCCTAACTCACTTTATTTTTGACCTGGAGACCTTGAGTCGTCAGACAATGACATGAGCTACACCCGCTTGGTGACCCACTGGTTAAGTAGGACAAGCTGGATTTAAGATGTGCTGTTGTCATAGTGACAATGCACTCACACACACGTCAAATTGAGCATGAAGCTTTAACCACTGATGCCAAAGCAGGTCAGCCATTGGTGCTTGTGTGTGTGCATGCTGCAGGGTGGTTACTACATGTTCTCAGTGAAAGGGAAGAAATGGGAGGACATTTGAGAGCTCAGGGACAGCAGGAGAAATGAAACTTACTATCGTCTTTCTTTGTGGACACTGACACTCTTTTTATATGTCCATCAAGTAACATTTCAGAAAGATGATGTAGTTCTTTAATTGTAAGTCAGTTACAAAATTTAATATGCAAATATAAAGTTTTTTCAGAGTCTCAAGGACATTTTGTACTTTCTGTGCTCTGTTTGCACAATAATTCAACCTATATATCAAGGTCCTGCCAGTGGTCCAACAGTTTAATGACTTTTTATTCCACAGGTGTTGGGAATTAGACTTTTTTAAGCTTCCTTTTTCATACACTTCTCCAGGGAAACCTATACTAAAGGTAAAAATGCTGACATGTTAGTTGTAGTTGTCTAGTAATTCATGAGATATTTGGTAACAGACAGGCAGACAAACAGACACGGGTAAAAACATTACCACCAGCCTCAGCCTTTGCCATAAATTAGAACTGATATCTGATATTGACTTCAATGTTTTGCACCAGGCATTGGGTCCCAGATGGGACTTCCTTATGCAGCTCAAATCTTTGCGAAGACTGTTATTGTCCAATGTTGATGATTGACTGATCTTGAGAGGCTGCTCATCAGACCTTCTGCCAGTCCATCTGGATGCCACACACTTCCTCTCAGTGTTTCAGATCTCTGTGTTGACTAAAACGGGCTTAGCAGTTTATTCAATCAGGAACATTCATTCTTCTAAATCAAATTCCATTCCTGTGCAGTTGATGTTGGAGGAATGTTGAACTCACGGCAGGGTGGGCGACAAGCATTCATTTTTGACATAGAATGGTAATTTAATCTTTTCCCTTTCGTTTCCCCTCACAGGCACGCAGCTCAGCTCTTCTTACATTATTAGCCACTTGTGACGTTACATTAAAGATGCACGACTCTCATGCTGTCTCACTCAGCATGTACCTCCTGTGTGTGCTTGAGTTGCTGCTAAAAAAAAAGGGACAAACACACATGTTATCGTGCGAATGCGATCGAGCTCTCAAAGCCGAAATTTGTCATTTGACAGATGGATGTGGGAGGCTGTCACTGAGACTAAACGCTCCTGAGAGAGACAGAGAGAAGGCTGTCTGGTTGGACGGCGATAGCGAGCTGGATGGACGGAGAGTGGGAGGGGGTTAGCTACACAGTATTGATATAATGCAAGCTTTGAGTGCCCTGTCTGCCTGGTTGAGTGCTTCGTTGTGCTACTGCATATGGTCTTTTTATTCCACCAGCCGCGTGTGAGAGCGATCAGAATGAACGCAAGAGAGTTAAGCGTGTATGTGTTAAGTTCATTTAAAAGTTGCTGGAGACACACACACACACACACACACACACACACACACACACACACACACACACACACACACACACACACACACAC
>JAVKLF010000047.1:12017548-12030333 GCA_034783495.1 Millerichthys robustus
TGTGTGTGTGTGTGTGTGTGAGAGTCTGACTGTTGCATAAGAGGATCTGCTGCTGTCCCAGAGCTTAACGGATTTAAACCTCTCTTTCTCACTCTCTCCTTCTGTCTCTCCTGTGTCGTCTGCCTCTTCTGCGTGCTCTGCTAGATTTATTAATCTCTGTAATTGCATGTCCGTCGTATGTGTAATTATATGTTGAATAACTGTCTGTGGGTGTACATAGATTGTGGGTTTTTTTCAGTAAACATATTAAATAGTTTTAAATGTAAACACTTCCCCTCATTCATTTTCATTTCCTAATATAGTTTAGTTGTTTGATAATAATATAATGAAAAGCTGTATTTTGGAACTATATATGGACTTAAAACTTTAATAACCATAATAAATGGATCTAAAATAAACATACAGAAATGTAAATATTGATTATTAATTGTCCCAATTTTGTTCTTTGTTCTTTGTCTTTAATTGGCAAGTGAATAACAGGACAAACTAACTTTAATTTGGCTTTGTTTTAACATATTACATCAATGCAGTGTCAATAAAGCAAATAACTACACATAACTACAACATTTTGATGCAACAGCACTCAAAATCCTCCCAAAACAATCAGGAGATTTTAAAATGTAATTATATTTTTCTATATTTTTGGTTTTGCAATTGGATTTGAAGAACAAACAGCTTGGCTTCCTTTTCCTCTTGTCCTCATGACATCTCATAAAGTTAAGAGAATTGGCTTTACTGATGACCCATAAATAACTGTTTGGATGAGACACTTTAGCCGGACATGCATAGTTGGAAAAGTTTAATTTGCTGTCCTTCTGCAGCAAACAGATCTTTAGCCAAGCAGTTGACTTGTTTTCCTGTTGAAGAGGGGTTTTCTAGTTTTCTATTGTCAGTAGTAAATAGTACACTCTAATTTTCAATCATAAACAGGTTTATTCCTTCAAAGTGGAATAACCATGCAGTTCCTGATCTATTAATATGCATGAAATTAATGTTAGATTTGATAATCTTAGTATGAAAATAATGATCTCCTGTGTGATGTGTTTAGGAAGGGACTGTTCAAAATTAATGCCACACAACGTGGATGCCATGACAGGTGTGGATGAAGCACATTTTTATACATAACTTTAGAACTTATTAAAATAAATTGTTTGCTAACAGCAGGCATGAGCTTTGCCACAGAGTTTTAAGTGACGATAACAAAATTACTTGTAGATATCCTGGGATACGGTTTTACCGCCTTTTTAATCCGTTCTAAAGTGACTAACACGGCTCATCTTGGTTCAGCAAAGAACTGCGCTGTGAAAAACCTGCATCTTGGCCTCAGATGGATGCTACTTCGACACCTCCAACCTACATAAACATTTTTAAAGACAAATCACACCCCCAGATGGCAACAAGTCTTTCCTACTGCATCTGCCCATACTCAGCAGGACGGCAGCAGGCCTCACAAAAAAATACTCCGTAACGCCTTAAAAAAACAAACATTTGAAATGTTCAGCCGAACTGCACTGATGCAGCTTTACGATGATAATAATGTACCAATGTGTAGCTGAGGTGATATCGATGATGCTGGTGTTCCCATTCGGATGGTTTGTTGTGTTTAAAAAGACTTTTTTGTAACGTTACAAGCAGAACACTACGTGTTTAAGTAATTTCTAGGTAACCGAGCAGGTTTTTTCTCACGTCAATTTTTAAATCTGTCATAGCTATTTATCAAAGGGCAGAATGAAGATAATGTGAAAGCTTTTAAACACAGTTGGCAGAACAGACACGGGTTTCTCATTCAACAATAACGGGAATAAATAAAGCCTCTGTTGATGTTAGGATAACAGTTATAAAGACAATGATTCTAATGGTGATAATGATTCAAGTGCTGGTGAGAAGTGTAATTCTAGTGAAGATAATGACCTCTTGCATGTGGGCTGGTGTGTGTTTGTGCTCGAGGACAGCCCCCCTGCTGCACTCGCTGTGCAGCTGTGTAATTTCTCACTGATTTACTTGGAGTTTCTATCTGTCTCGTCTTCTCTGCGTAGATTGACTTGGAGCCGGAGGGCAAAGTGTACGTGGTCATTGATCTGTCCGGATCCTCCACTGAAGGTAAGCTCACCCCAGTTTCTCTGGTGCAGACATAAACCATCAATATGCAAAAGTTTATCTCGTAACTGCATGGTGCTGATGGGAGGTGCAGCGGCAGAAACGTGTGCAAAAGCTGGCGGCAATAAGCTTGAAAAGGTGGAATTAATTAGCAGTAACTAGCTGCTTGTATTTTACCTCTGCCACTGTAGTATGTATCTCATTACACTTGACTATTTTGTAAGCTTGACAGAACCATCCAAAAGAAATCATGCTTTATCCTTTGAAATGATTGTTTTTGCCTTAAGCATCATAAAGGTGATATGTTAACATGTCAGCAAACTTAAGCTTTTAGCTGACAAAAAGAATGATTACAGCAAACCAAAACAACAAAGATACTGGTAACCAGAAAATTACCTGAGAGGCAAAGAATATCTAGACAACTTGTCTAGATATAAGTTTTTATTAACGGGGCTTTGCAATAAAATTATATAATACACAATATTTATTCATACTGTTTTTCTTCTTCTACGTTGGTGTAAAAAGCTGTCAGTATGTATCAAAAAGTTAATTATTAGTAATAAGTCAGATATTTGTATTTTCTCACCAACTCTTTGTTTAACTGGGCACCTCATTGCTTTACTGTTCTGGTTCACTATTTTGCTGTCCTGTGCAGGCACCAACTCAAAACAAAAACTAGTGTGGTTTTGTAATGGTTGGATGTGAAAATATGAAACATTCGAGAACTGATCTAAAAAAAGATTGAGTCAGGTAATTTTTCTTTGAAACATTTCGTCTCCTCTCCAGGAGACGTCTTAAGTCTGAGGAGCTGACTCAGCCCTCTGTGAACAATAAGCGGCCATCAGGGTACTAACAATTTATTGTTAGGGTGATGATCCTCTGCTTGTGAACAACTAGTTTTGAGTGTCACTGGTACACTTCTTGATCCACTATGCAAAGGGACAGTAAGTAAGGCTGAGCTTACCTGAAACTCCTCAGACTGAAGAAGTCTCTTGGAGAAGAGACGAAATGTTTCAACGAAGAAGAACCAGTCCAGAGGACCTGACTCAACTTCTTCGTCTTCTTTTTTTTAATTTTTCTACCTGGAGTATTGAACTGCATCCAGGACATGTGAAAACTGATGTTTATGTCAATGCTCTGTCCTTGGCTTGTTTTCACTGCCCCCAAGTGGCTGGACGTTACAAGTTTAACAAACATTCTCAGTGTGCATCCTTGTCTTTATATCCTTGAAAGTGGAGGCCACAGGATGTGATGTGAAGACCAAGGATGAAGGATTTTCCCTTCTTCCTAAAAAGTCATAGCACTCCTTGAACGATCTTTTTTGGTGTTTGTTTTCCCCATCTTCAGTTAGTCAATTTAGGTTAGACATGTAATCTCTGCCAATCAGTTTCTCAGTCCACACGCTATCACTCAGTCACATGCTGCCTGATAAGAGTGATTTGCAGCTGCACACGTGTAGCTTCACACCTGGTTATAAATAGAAGCGGTTTTGTGCCTTGCAGTGTCTGTGTGTCTTTGTGACGGTGGCTGGATAGCCTAAGTGCAGCAGAGGACGCCAGCAGAAGGCTGAGCGGTGTGTTTACTTGTATAAAAATGGAGAAAGCGAGCTAAAAGTAAGTGAGGATAAAGTGAGCAGATGCCTAAAATAGTAGGTGATATTGAACCATGGATTACACACACACCAGACTCAGGCATCCATGTCTTGCCCTCTTTATCGATGATTGGCTACTCATCTGTGACCTCAAGACCCACTCTCCGCCCACTTCTGAACTTCCTCTCCTCAGTTCAGCTGGCTCGGGAGCCCATCGTGTTAATGTATGCTGATAAAAACTAATGGTGTGTGTGCGTGTTGCTGATGGAACGGAGTAATGGTAGGAGGGATGGAGGGTGAGAACAAGAGGAAAGAGTGGTATTTTTAGCAGATTTTCTTTTTTTTTCCCCCTTGGTGCAATATGTTCTCTGCAGTTTCAGAAGCTGGAGGGCCATTTCTCACCATTATCTTTCTCCTTTGTCCTCTTCTCTTCATTCTGACCAATCTGTTGGTCTCAGGATGTTTATAGTAATAATTTCACCTAATTTGAAAATCTACAGTCCAAATCATTAAGACAGCTGTCACATAAACGAAGTGTTTTGGACAATTTTGAAGGCACTCGTTTTAGTTTTTTTTATCTTTCTTTAAACATATCTATTTTATCTATTTTTAATTGATTTTGGTTTCAACAAGCGTTTTCTGATTTCTGTTAAATTAGTCACTTAGTCGTAATTACAAGTGTTCTGTCAATTTTTTAATCTAGCACATCTTCTAACAATTAAAGCCTTCTGGCTGGATCATTTGAAGGTGAAGAATAAGTCTCTCATCACAAGTTCACATTTTGGTCATTTATTGTCTTATTTTGAGCAACTAATGACATGATTAGGTTTCCATTTCCATTTAAAATTTGCAAAAAACCCCAAAAATGTTGGGATGCACCTTTACAGATTGCACCCATTTGTGGGTGTTTTGCACAGCTGTCTCATGAGATAAATGTGCAAAATATCACTTTTTAACTAAACAAATGTTAAAGATACTTTGTTGCAAAGATTATTGCATTTAAGTCCAAACTAAATTGTTAGTTTTTTGGGTTTTTTTTTGCAAATGCATTGAAATCAGTTGTTATTTTAGTTTTTCATATATTGCACCTGCACCAATTCTATTTGAAAAACCCACATTTGCTACTGCTTCAGTTTTTTTTTCTCCAGAATTTTATTTTAAACATTAGTGTTCTCAACTTTTTTAAGTACATATTTCTATCCCAAAACTGAAAATAGAGGCATCTCAAATGTAAAATGTGAGCATTTTATGTTATCTTTTACCAGCCGTGTAGCCACTTCTCTGCAACTTCATTTGTATTGAAGTCTTTTAATTGCAGTTTTGTAAAAATACTCATCATTTTTTTTCCATTTTTATCATATTTTATATAAACCAGCATATTGCTGATTGACATGCTTGGGTCGTATTTGAACACTTGTTTATGGATGACCTCTTCCCAGTCGGTTTCCTGGATTATGTTTGTCTTTGCAGCAATAACTCTACTATATTTATGCCTCTTTACCTCTCCTTGACAGCATGCCTAAGTGTATGTGTGTGTTGCATGCTAAACAGATGGACGATATATTATGTAAAACAAAATGATTTCAGTAATGGCCTGTTTAGCTGCTGCTCCCCTCCAACCAAACACCGCCATCTCAAACACAGATGAAGGAAAGCACACATTTCTACACACAAACCCAGAACTTCTCCCTCGTCATCCTGTCTGTAATCGAACTCTGGAGAGGCTCAGCGGTAACCACATGTACAACGCACCCTGGAGAGAGATACTGGGAGAGTGAAAGAAAGGCTAACTAGGACAGGAGCACCGAGAGACGCAGCGCGCCCGTGTGGGAGTGAGAGTGGAGGTGGTTCTCTTGTCTTAAGGTTACTCTTGGAAAGCATTTCTCTTTCAGGGGAGATGTAGAGAGGAAGTAAAGCATTGGTAGGATGGTGCTCGCCGAGGAGGAGTATTTTAATATGCTGTCCTTCGTTTTAGTGCCCACATTAAATTATAAATGGCTTGTACACGTACTGTATATGCATAGGCCTGTGGTAGGTGTCGGGATAGAGGGAGGAGGGGTTGCGGAAGACGAGAGGTCGTTAAATGATTAAAACATGAGGAACTTGATGCACACGATACCTTCCTGTAGAAGAAAATACGATTTTAGCGCGTAAGAAAGAAAATTTAAACGTGTGAAAATCTAAAGATTCGAAAGTTGAATGGCTGCTGAAAGTCACTGAAAAAGCTGAATTATTTGACGTCACCTTAAACGTTTAAAATGGCACAATAGGAAAACAACACCCAGCAATAAACTTAAAAGTACTTTTTTGTCATTTCTTCTGTTTTCCCCACAGCCTCAGGAACAAATGAGAATGAGGAGAGAGTGTTTCGCGAGAGGATCGGTCCTCGCCGGCGGCAGGGCGCCGTCCGGAGACGTGTCCATCAAGTCAACGGGCACAAGTTCATGGCTACCTACCTGAGGCAGCCAACCTACTGCTCACATTGCAGAGATTTTATCTGGTAGGCAATACTCAAACACATCTATCTTACCTAACTTTGTGTAACAGCAGCCAAGTATCATTAAAACCAACTTCGCTGACATGTTGTCTCCTCTGCTCGTGATCTGATAGGGGTGTGCTGGGAAAGCAGGGTTACCAGTGTCAGGGTGAGTACTTTTCTCGGGACCCATTTCAATTTCTCACGTAACATTGCACTTCATTTCTTATTTAAACAGGAGAACACAAGAGTGACTTCTGTGGTTTGGTTGCAGACAGAATTTTACTTATCTGTTCGAATGTTTTTGTTTGCATTCCAGCCCATGCTGCTTTAAGTTAACAACATACTGCACAATGAACATTTATTTAACATTTTCAGTTCTCGTGGAGAGTTGTACTGTCGGTGTAGACTTGGAAACGTCAATGGATTGCTAATGGAAACTCTTACCTGTACAGCCAGCAGGACTTGAACCTGACACACTAGAGTTATTGAACCCCCTGAGTGTCTGAGCATTGGAAGCCGGTAATTTGGCATCTGACAAGCCTTTAAATGCAATCGTCAGAAATTCAATCCTGGATTGTACTTCATCGACTTGTCACTAGCTTAAACAGCACACTTCATCAACACAGCTGACTGTGTTTTAATTGAAGATTCAAGTCGACCATGGCCTAAATATTTAACCATCCTAAAGAAAATAAAAAAATGTTGACAATTTAACAAACTTGGTGCCTATTTAATTTCTGCAGCTGTGTTTAAAATGTATTATTTTTTAAGTGACAAAATATATTTAGGTATATTATTGTTAAGGATTTTACATTATTGTCGTGTACCACATAAAATCTGTTTGGGGTCAGTGAGCACAATCAAAATTCATATATAAGGCGCACCTGATTGTAAGGCGCAGTGCCGATTAAAAAAAAAAAAACGTGCGCCTTATAGTCGGGAAAACAAGGTACTTGTCTTGGGGTTGCCTTGTGTTTAGTTTTGGAATAAATTAAATACAGTTGAGTTGTGTTGCGTTGGTGCTTTCAGTGTGCACGTGTGTCGTCCACAAGCGCTGCCATGAACTCATCATCACCAAGTGTGCTGGGATGAAGAAGCAGGAAGACACAGCTGAAGAGGTACACACACACGCACTCACACATGCACATTAAAATGAGCAGGACCTTAGCGATGATCCTTGACTTTCTGTTTTTAGTGTCTCTGCAAAATATAAGTTACAAGCCACCCACTAAAAATGCAAATGTTCTATGTTAACACAAAAGTGGTCCTTTTTTGGTGAGACCTCTTTGTAATGCCTTGTTTTGTGTTTTTGTGTGGGTGTGTCTCCCTCTGTAGGTGGGTTCGCAGCGGTTCAGTGTTAATATGCCCCATAAGTTCAGTATTCACAACTACAAGGTTCCCACCTTCTGTGACCACTGTGGCTCCCTGCTGTGGGGCCTCATGAGGCAGGGCCTGCAGTGTAAAGGTGAGTTTAGGTTCGCCTGGAAAGTTAGAGGGATTTACTGTAATATTCCCGTCTTGGTAGATATTTTTTTGCAGCAACAAACAACAATCCAGTCAAGAAGGAAAAACATTGTCATTAAAACAATATAACAATTTGACTAATGACCAAAAAACAAGAATAAAATACTGCCAAATCCCCTAATATGGACAAAAATTAACAGTGTGAGCAAAGAGTTAAAGG
Organism: Millerichthys robustus; assembly: GCA_034783495.1. Taxonomy (NCBI): domain Eukaryota; kingdom Metazoa; phylum Chordata; class Actinopteri; order Cyprinodontiformes; family Rivulidae; genus Millerichthys; species Millerichthys robustus. The sequence continues at coordinate 12,025,400 of JAVKLF010000047.1, forward strand.
ATTCAAATTACTTTTAGTCTGAATAAACTAGATTTTTAAAATAAAATTTTAAATCAAAACAACTTTTTAATCTTTTGTTTTTTGAGTTGGCAAATGTTAAGAAAATGCATTTAAATACTAAAATATTAAAAACAGGCGAATGAAATTTTTAGAGAAGATTATTATTTAATATTAGTATTTTTGTTATTTTATTTTTAAGTTGAGAATTGTAGGAGCTTTTTTGTGACATAACAAGTATGGACTCCTGCACTGCCGTCTACAAAAGTTCATATTTAATGATGTTTTTTTTTCCTTTTGCATAAACCTGATTTCCTTCATGTCTGTTTGCCTTATTTGCAGTGTGTAAGATGAATGTGCACAGGCGCTGTGAGACTAATGTAGCTCCTAACTGTGGTGTGGACGCCCGAGGAATCGCCAAGGTCCTGTCTGACCTGGGAGTCACACCGGACAAAATCTCCAACACTGCACAGCGCAGGAGGAAGGTAATCAAAACTTCTGCACGTAACAACATATCCACCAGTCAAAACAATACTTTTAAAGAAATACTTTCTGTAAGTTAAGAAACTGCCTGCTAAGGCTTTTATTGTAAGCTGTTTTCTTGGCTATTTTTGTAAATTCCTGAGTCTTGGAAAAGACTCAAATACAAGATCTGAAGCGGACAAACAACAGGATTAATCATGTGTCTCTGTTTGCAGTTGACTCCAGGGCAGGACCCTCCCCAGTCTCCTCCTGAGCTCTCTCAGACTGAGGAGAACAGCTTCAGCCAGCCAGCTGTTCCCACCTCCCCCTCACAGCAGGGTAACACCCCACACACACACACACACACACACACACACACACACACACACACACACACACACACACACACACACACTCACATAAAATCACAGAAAGACAGATTTTACACACTTTTTCTAAAAGTTCTCTAAGATGGCTTCCTACCAGCACGCCATTTTTTTTGTTAATTTAACCACTATGAGGAAGTCATTTGATTTCAGTAAAAATATTGTCGCTTCTTTCAAGAAAGACGTAGATAAATGTGTTTTCGTACACCAAACGTGAATTGTCCCGCACCGCCCACCACCATTTGGTCGTCACAGTTAGTCATCAGATTTTCACACTTCTCAAGCTGAGAAATGGAAAGTTAACTTTCTCTCTGTAGAAATAATTCCCGTTTTTTTTTTGTTTACACCGAGCCAAATGAGGACAGTGATGAGCAGTACTGCAGATTGCTGTTGATATTTATTCACCCTGAGATCCTGTCTCCGATTCATCTCAGGTTGCAACAGAGGATGTGGTGATTGTCTTTAAAAGTTTGTTAAAGAGAAATCAACAACTAATGAGTGAAAGTTAGTGTTAGGGGTTAATACTGACAGAAGAAGCAAAAAAACAACATCCAGTTTGTAAAATAATTTTACTGATGTCTGATCTGCTTTTCCGACGACACCCACAGACTTGGCAGAGTTAGATCGCCTGCAGGATGCGCTGTCACTCGACCAGCAGGGACCCCAGCACTCCTCCTCGTCCTCCTCCTCCACAAACTCCTCTTCCTCCTCCTCGGCGGCCAGGGAGAACGGTCAGAGCCAGAGGAGGAGCCTCAAAGACTTCAACTTTATCAAAGTTCTTGGCAAAGGCAGCTTTGGCAAGGTGCGACAGCGTGGAGGTTAATTTGTTTAGCTGTCTTTATAAATAAACATTTTTTTAAATTATTTAGGATTGGTTACGCTAAAGCAGAAGGTAATTGGTTCACATTTAATTTTAGCTTTCAACATTGTATCATGTGAGAGCTGACTGTGGGTTGGTTGTGGTATCTAAGCCAGAAAAAAGGACATTTTTAACACATTGTTTCCATTACATAATCTTCAGGGTTTTGTGATTGTATAGAGTCAAAGTAGCCTACATTAAAAGTACCGTAGATTTAGGGCAATACAATCAATCAAGTCTGCTTTCATACATGTTTTTTAGTTTTGTTCCACTTTTATCTGCTTAATTTCCATCAATGGGCATCAAAAACTTCCAGAGTGCTGCCCATTCATCCAAAGCATTTTACAACTAAAGAAACATTTATTCTCTTTTTCAGCATTTAGAAACCAAAACCAGAACTAAAACGTATTTATATTGATCTTACTTTTGCCAGGTGAGTTGTTTCTAATAAATTAATGCTTTTGAGGCTTCCATAACTTCTGAAAGTATGAAGAAGCAACTTCATTAAAGAATAGTTTGGTGTCCTTGGCTTTATTTTAGGAGAATAAACACAGCTGTGTTTAGTAATGTACTACAGCAGAAGAAGAAGACGTTTTTAAACGAAACTGGCTTTGTCCTGTAACCAGGTGATGCTGGCAGAGCTGAAGGGGACAGAGGAGGTTTATGCTGTAAAAGTTTTAAAGAAAGACGTGATCCTTCAGGATGATGATGTGGACTGCACTATGACAGAAAAACGGATACTCGCTCTCGCCCGCCGCCACCCCTACCTCACCCAGCTGTACTGCTGCTTCCAGACTCGGGTAGGACCGCATTGCAAATGTTTAACGTTTCATCTACAGGCGGTCCTCTGTCTCATGCAGCCTCCTCTCTGGATTCCACTCTACTTCCAGGACCGTTTATTCTTTGTAATGGAATATGTGAACGGAGGCGATCTGATGTTCCAGATTCAGCGATCCAGGAAGTTTGACGAGCCTCGCTCTCGTTTTTACGCCGCCGAAGTCACATCGGCTCTTATGTTCCTGCACCGTAATGGAGTCATATACAGGTAAAACGCTTTCAATGCCTCTTTGTTTTTCTGTGCCTAATTTAATTATCCACTGTACTCATACTCAGTATTTATAGGTCAAAAACATTCATATTATTATCAGGATATCTCATCATTTGGTTCCTTCACAGATTTATAGATTGAACACTCACCTCCCGACTGAATCAAACGGTTATGGGAAGCAGATGGCCTTAACCCTCCCCCTCTTCCTGTCTTTTGCCTCCACAGGGATCTGAAGTTGGACAACATCCTCCTAGATGCAGAGGGACACTGCAAGCTGGCAGATTTTGGTATGTGCAAAGAGGGCATCATGAACGGAGTGACGACCACCACCTTCTGTGGAACACCTGACTACATCGCTCCTGAGGTGAGCTTAAATTAGACTATAAGATAGGAGGGTCAATATATTCCCATTTCCCATTTGAATCTATGAAAAATATCAGTGATAACCCACTTTAACAGACATAAAATGATCATTTATCTCTAAAAACTCCTCATTGCTTGTAATGTCTTCTACAACTCTGTTAGTCAGTTCTGATTTTGGCAGGGCTGTCTGCTTTTGTTCAAAATGCAAATGATGACATTTAGTCTCTTAACCAGCATTTCCAAAATAGTCTTCATCAATATTCTAGACAAATGTGACAGAAATAGTTTCGTTAGAGAGGACAGTTTAGTTTAGTTTGCAACATTTCGTTACACCACCAATTGTTCTTTCTTTATTTCCCGTCTCAGTTTCTAAATACATCTAAGCTATTTCTTGATAAATTATTGTAATTTTAAACCTCTTAATTATGGTAAAATAGTCACGTGTGTGTAGAAAAATTCATATCTAAGAGATGTTTTCAAACCTAAGCTTTTGTCCCTCTAAAACAGTGCTGCTGGAGGTCAGAGAAGCAGTTTTTCATCCCGTAAACTGTCCCTACTTGTTAAACCCATGTCTCGTTGTTGGATCCAGATCCTGCAGGAGCTGGAGTACGGAGCCTCTGTGGACTGGTGGGCTCTGGGGGTGCTGATGTATGAGATGATGGCCGGGCAGCCTCCGTTCGAAGCTGACAACGAAGATGACCTGTTTGAGTCGATCCTCCACGACGACGTCCTCTACCCCGTGTGGCTCAGCAAGGAAGCCGTATCCATACTTCGAGCGGTACGTCTTGTTCCTCCTGCGTCACTCCTGTTTTCCTAATTTGGTTGTTTGAAAAGATTTTCAATTTCTGTTTAAAAGTGAGTCGCTTTCATGCGTTTTTAACAATTAAGTTCTTATAATGTTCTGGTTGAAAGAGCTTGGTGTTTAAATTCTCATTCCCATAACTAAAATATGTACAGAAGGTCTTTAAAAATCACATTTATTTAATGTACTGAATACAGAATATATTTTATTGGATTGTGAAATATAAAAGGGCTTTTCTCTGTTAAGGATTTTCCACTATCCAGGAGGCTGGGAATAATTTTTGGCCTGTTTTGTAACATAATAATTTGTTATTTAGCATGGGGGAAAAAAGTAATAAAACATAATTCTAAACTGAGCAGGCCTGTATCTATGGAAAGAAAGTGTTTAAATGAATTTGTAATGGAATTTTTTAGTTTCTAAAAACCTGGTCTTGTTTGAACCGTTTTTTTTGGTCTAAAATGTTTCTCTGTACAACCTTTCTTTGTCTGTTTTTGGCGTTTTAAGAATTAAAACGCAGCCGAGTGTGTGTAATTAGTCCAACCAGATTTGTGGATTGTTGTCTGCAGTTCATGACGAAAAACCCGACCAAGCGTCTGGGCTGCGTGGTGAGCCAGGGCTGCGAGGAAGCCATCAAGACCCATGCCTTCTTCAGAGAGATCGATTGGGTTCTGTTGGAGCAGAGGAAAGTGAAGCCGCCCTTTAAACCTCGAATTGTAAGAAACACACAAACTAAGCACCACTAATGTTTATAACACTGAGAGCAGCAGCTTCACTCTTTATGTCTGTGCAAAAATATTTTTAGACTAACTTCAGGCAATATAGCATTTAAAACAAAATTTCTCACCAATCTAACCTTTCCAATTTCAAATTTTAAAATTATTATTATTACTATTATTGTTGTTGTTGTTGTCAATGTCATTGTTGTTATCAGGGTAATCAAAAATGGACCACAGCGGTCAGCATTTGTTTAATATTTATATTTCTGACAATAATAAAACTGAAAATGCAGTGAGCGTT
>JAVKLF010000047.1:12046684-12059711 GCA_034783495.1 Millerichthys robustus
TAGCAGGAAATGTGCTCGTGTGCGACACACAAACTGGCTGCAAAGCTGGTGGGAAAGTTCGAACAGCTAAACAAAAAAAAATGTGTTCAACAAATCTAGCTCTGTTAACTATCTGCTGCCTTCCTGCATGTAGATTTGCACATTGCTCTAAAACTCTACCACTTCTCCCTCCCTCCCTCTTCCTCACGTCTTTCTTCACCAGGGCCCGGCATTGATGTCCCGGCGCCAGACATGAGCACCGGAGAGAGGGAAATGTCTTGGATTGCCGACACATATGCTAACACCATCGCACACACTGTGAGTCCTCAGACATTCAGAACCAGCCTGTCTAAGTTGGCTGAGATTTTGGCACAGATCGTAAAAATGGGCCAAATTGCAAACAAGGAATGAGTCACATGTAAACCACGAGCAGTAATTTCCTGCCTCTCCCTTCCTAAATGACCATGGAAACTTTCCTCCTCCTACATTTTTTTTAATGCAGCTTTTGAGACTGCAGTCTTTTATGTAGAAGTTAATCAGTGTTTGATCAAAAATGGCTAAACTGCTTGTTTGACTAAATGTGGAAAATATGTTTACAAGTTTCCTTTATCTCTCAGTAATATTTGAAAGTAGTTACAAGTTAGAAAGGTCCTCTTACACAACTTTGAGTATACTATTTAAAGGTATTTGTGGTTTACTTTAAAGAATAAGGTCCTTCATGGAAAAGACAATGTTTAGCTGTGATCTAGCTGAATAAGCTTGTTAATATTTTAAATTGCCTTAAAAAGATTGTGTCAGCAGGGAGTTGCTGAGTCAGACAATCAAGTTTCTGATTGATTTGTGTTGCAGTTATTCTAGGCATCTATGCTCCGATGAATTTATTCAGGCCTTGTTGACGCACATCAGATTATTCAGCTATTAATGAATATAATACTGTAAGACTACGTGGTTTGTGTTGTGTTCACTGTTCTAGTTTTAGCTTAACATTTTAGTCATGTGCCCACTGGTTCAGATACCCTTGACAGAGGATTGTAATAAGTGACACATTCCTGTTCTGGGTATCTGACTGCACAAGGCTGTGGGTATTCAGCTTCAGCAGATTCTGCTCAGGTGGCACCACATAAACCTTTGCTGCAGTCCCAGAATGCCAAGCAGGCAGCCCCCTCGCCTGAAGTGGCAACTGTTGTAGAGAGGGAAACAGCCAAAACTGTAAAGTTTGTTTGATTATTTTTTTTAAATGAATTAGATTTGCGATCAAAGAGTACTGGATTTAAAAATGATTTAAAATAAAATTTGTATGTGTGTATAGGTTTCAATCTTTGAATGAGAAATTTGTTTGCAGTTTGGCAACTGGAGTCAGAGAGTTTGGGAGCAGTTTTTTGTGTTAAGTTTGAGAAGGGTCTCAGAATTTCAAGTAGATCAGCACATTGAACCAAACCCTAAATACAGCGTCCCCATCTTTAATATTTCCCATAGCAAACACCTGTTTAAAAATGTATGGATGCTTTGAAAATCATCTAGAAGTTTATAGTACAATAAAAATACACAGGAATAAGTACATAAACATACAAATGATCACAAAAAACAATAAAGATATATAAAAACAATGCGTCTAATAATCTCTGAAACAATCTGGTTATAAATAACCATCATAAAAATAAAGAGGCCCATTTATACAACAAGAAATTACATAACCACAGTTCTATGAAGCTTTGAAAAAAATCAAGAGAAACCAGAAGATAGTAAAAACCATCATTGCAAACAAGCCGCTAACTTAGGCTTCATTTGCAGCTTTATAGGCACTAAAAGTGTGTCTTATGTGTTTGTGTACAGTCTCCGGCACATGTATGTAATCTGGTTTACATTGTGTGTGCAGGACATCAACGCCCATGCATGTGTGACAGGAAAACCCATCAGCCAGGGAGGAATCCACGGCCGCATCTCTGCCACCGGTCGTGGAGTTTTCCACGGCATTGAGAACTTCATCAATGAGGCGTCTTATATGAGCATGCTGGGCTTCACACCTGGCTTCCAGGACAAGACCTTTGTCATCCAGGTACAACAACTTATGCTTTTTGTTTTTGCTTTGTTCAGCTTTTTAGTTGAAGTCAGGCTAAAACATCAACTGCAGTTATTTTCTGTCTGCAGCAGGTTTTATTTGAAGTTACGATGAAGGCTTTAAAGCTTGTACATAAATCAGATCCTGCCATCTGTTTTAGTGTGGCTCTGATCTCGTATACTGAGCAGAGAGCTGAAGTTTCCCCTCTTTGTTCATGGAAAATGATGAGTCAGTGAGAGAAGAATGAGCAGAAAGAAGAACAGGCCTGCCCTCTGTCTCTTATTCCTGCAGCCTTTTCAGTTTAAGAGAGAGTTTTTGGTAAATAAGTGCTCCTGTTGAAATCCACTCAGTGAAATATTATGACTCTGCAAAATATTATCAATCCAGTTAAATGAAACCTGGAATGAATGTTAAAGTCTCTCCTATGACAGATGAGTTTGTGAAAGGAGAAGTGATTCTGCTGGCACAAATATTTTCACTTTCATTAATCATGAGAGTTTCTCACAAATCTTAGATGCCTAAAAAATAAATCTTAACTCGTGGTTAGGACAACCCTCAGCAGTGGCCTCTGCTGTTTTCCAAGAATGCTTTCTATAATTATCGCTTTTGAAGACAACAATGCAATTTGATATTCTGGACTGGCTCTTCATGTTTGGATACATTTCACTCTGTAACATGTCTGTTGGGGAGCTGTTGCTCGTTTGGATTTTTCACCAGCATTAAATGAAGCGATTTATTATTTTGAAGGATATTTTTGCTGATTGGGTATTTGTGTGAGAGATGCTGGCACAAATACATTACTGGAGTGAAGAAGTAGGGACGACAGATGATTCATGATGTGGATTTTCAACAGTCTAATCTCTGTGTATGGGGCCAGGGATTACTTTGCTCTGAGATTAGATTTTCTTAGAGATCTGTCAGTGAGAATGATTTGAGTGGATTTCTAGAATGGTATTAAGGGCATGTTCTTCTTTGCTATCACACTTTATCTTTTGTTTTCTTATTTTAATCTCCAGAGAACTATGCCTTTCCAATCTTTTCATAATGTTGCAACAGCAGATTACAAATTCTTCACTGTATGCAGTATCCGTAAAATGGACTCCTTTCATTTTACAGTAGTGATTATTACGTTGTACCAACCTCGACCACATGGTGGCACCAAAGTATAGTTGCATGAAGCTCCTTTGTACTTGAATAAAGTTTAAAGTTGTTTTGTTTCATATTTCTGTTTTGTAAAGATATATAAGATATAAGTTTTTGGCCTGTAGTAAATCTATTACCGTTGTGCATCACAGGGTTTTGGTAACGTGGGTCTTCACTCCATGAGGTACCTGCACAGGTTTGGTGCCAAGTGTGTGGGTGTTGGTGAGATTGATGGAGCCATCTACAACCCAGACGGCATGGACCCAAAACAGCTGGAGGACTATAAACTGGTACCAGCACAGCTGCCCTTCCTTTCACCTCCGCTGCACTCTGCTGTCATTTCTCAACACAAGTTGATCTAATTATTAAACTATCTCATGAAAGGCTGTGGACTATATGCATATCTTTTAGCTGTTTTTGTTTTTTATCTTTTTTTTAACCAGTTCTTCACTCTCTTGTTTTTGTTTTCATACACAAAATCCTACTGTCACCGTTTATGGATTTATTTTTCTTTAGCACATTTAAAAGTTAGTTATTGTTGTCACTTGTTTGCAGCAACATGGCACCATTGTGGGCTTCCCAGGAGCCAAACCTTACGAAGGGAACATTTTGGAGGCTGACTGCCACATCCTGATTCCTGCTGCCGGAGAAAAGCAGCTCACACGCAACAACGCCCCAAGGATCAAGGCTAAGGTAAACGTTTGAAAGTTTTTAACCAGATTTATATTAATAAGTAACATGTGGCAGCAGTCATCAAGTGTCTGCATGTTTTTATCAGATCATTGCTGAAGGTGCCAATGGACCCACCACCCCAGAAGCTGACAAGATCTTCCTTGAGAACAACGTCATGGTTATTCCTGTAAGCAAACATACACTCACAGAAATGCATTTAAACTTTAAAGTTGCAACAACAACTGGGAATGTTGCCTGTGATGCACAGCTGTTTGACATGTTCAGTGGGCCGTCCCTGGTGCTGAACACGGGGCTGGCTGCCAAAGTCATTGTTGAGGTTTATTTGTTGGTAGCGGAGAATCCTTTACTTTAGTAATCAGATCTTAAAGTCAGTTTTTGATTACATTTTGTTTAAAAGTTTGACTGCATGTTGTTTCTTCTTGCAGGACATGTACCTGAATGCTGGTGGCGTGACTGTATCTTACTTTGAGTGGCTGAAGAATCTCAATCATGTCAGTTATGGAAGACTGACCTTCAAATACGAGAGGGACTCAAACTACCACCTTCTCAGTGAGTACAAAAATACCCTGCGGTCTTGGATGATCTTTAAACAATTAAGGTCATAAATCATTTTCAAGAAACGCAAATTGAAAAAGCAGCAAAGGCAAAGTAAAACCTATTAAACAAAGAGACATATGCATTTTATGTTTTTTGTCTCAGAAAGTGAAAGTTTGATTATATGCTGGTCTAATGCATTTTTTCCTGGCTGCTTATTTTCAAACCATTTTGTAAACTTTATTTTATTAGTATTCTTACATGTAGGAAAGGGTGGTGAATAAAAAATTTAATTAATGAATGCATTTCATACCCAGTTAAGTGGTTCAGGCGGTGATGATGTTGCTGTGCAAGTCGAGAGTTTAAACAAAATAATGCCTATCTGTAGTTCTAATTCAACCAATCACAGAGTAGTAAAAGATGTTCACTGTGTATAAAAGAATGTCTTTTTGTGTAACTAGTTTAACTTGCTCAACTGCCAGGGATTATTTGTGAAAGTATGACTGGTAGTGATTGCTCTGAGTAGGGTACGTCCTTCTTTCTGTGTGACTGCACCTACTGTGTTTTCTTCTCCCCCCCTCCCCCCAATTATCTCTTGAGAAAACTTTTAAATGTTTACAAATTAGTGCTAAATTTCTCTTTCTTCTTCCTGTTGCATTGTTCAGTGTCTGTGCAGGAGAGTTTGGAGAGGAAGTTTGGAAAGCAGGGTGGGCCCATCCCCATCGTACCTACTGCTGACTTCCAGGCCAGAATTGCCGTAAGTAACATTCATTGCCATAAACAATGAATGTCTTAAAAATAATAATAAAAAAAATGTATATTATGTACTTGTATGTCTTTTTCTTACACAAATGTTTTTTTAATATATATAACTTTCAGTGTGATGAGTTGTGATAGATGTGTGTGATTAACATATAATCTGACTTTGCAGGGTGCCTCTGAGAAAGACATTGTTCACTCTGGGTTGGCCTACACAATGGAGAGATCTGCCCGGGTAAGAGATTAAGACACCATTCAGTATTTAGAAAAAAAGCTGATTAAAATTGGAGGGTGATGGTCATTTATTAACTGGCTGCTTAATTGTAAAAGAAACAAAGTCATAATTCCAACACTGTATTTTAGCTTCATAAACCCTGCTGGGGGTTTTCTAAAACTCATTGTCTAAACTGTAAAGCTAGCTTATGATATATTTTGGAGTTTTTTTGTTGGTTAGTTTGACAACTTTATAGTTTTACACAACCCACTAATGATCCACCACATCTACAATCTGACTTTGCAGCAAATCATGCGCACGGCAAGCAAGTACAACCTGGGTTTGGACCTGCGGACGGCTGCCTATGTCAACGCCATCGAGAAGGTCTTCAAGGTCTACAACGAAGCGGGGCTCACCTTCACATAAACAGCCCGTCATGAACCTGCACTGTTCTCCCGTCCTCCACCCTCCTGCTACTCATCCATCTCTTCTGCTTCCCTCTACCTCCTAAAACCGCCTTTAGAACATATCACTGTTTACCACTGCTCGCTGTGCTTTCATTAACAAACACACACTTAACACACACACACATTCAGAAGCACACCAGCTAGCTTAGTATTGTTCCTGTGATATTTGTGCTGCCATCATATTTCCGCAGCTCTGTTAAAAAGCCGCCCTGTTCTTAGTTCCTGACTAAAGTTAAGCTGAGATTAAGCAGAGGTCTACATTTGCAGACTCCGTCCCTCCTTCAGCCGTCATATAAATGTTGATATAGTTGTTTAACAAGCCATGTCCACAGCGCTCATATCCTAATCGACGCATGCGTGTGTGACCTTTGTGTTGCAGTTGTCAGTTGATGCCACTAAAGATGCCTTATGTCAGGAAGAGGTCGGACCCTAAAGGGAGCTGACCACTTCAGCCTAATTTCAATTCAAAGGGATTTAGATTTATGTGAATAAAAGTAAATAGTTATTTTAATTTGTCCTCCTTCTCTGACAGTGGAAAAGGTTAGCATGAAGTTGTAGGACCTTTTTTCTCCCCCAAGCATTTTTTTTGTCCAGTTACTCATTAGATGCTCTTCTTCTCATTTCTTTCGCTTTCTTTTATATTGCTTTATCTTCAGCGCAGCTTCTCCTCGACGCCTCGAAAGGGGAGCAGAGATGGGTGCCATCTCAGATTAACCGTCCTGTTCTGTAGCGTAGAAAAGATTTTGGAGGAAATCCCTTTTTATTTTTATTGTATTCATTTTTTTGGAAAAACCAATAAAATGTTCATACAAATGCATGGATTTTTCTTCAATGCTCAAAAAGTGTTAAAGGGGAAAAGCACACTGCTTTTATCATTTGATTTGGCTTTTTTATATATATATTACATCAAAACTGACACAGAGCAACACCACAGCTGGATTTCAACAAAACCTTTTTATTTTCACAGGTACTGTTTATAAAATCAGCGAGTCTGAGCTGATGCCAACATAAAACATGGTGCACGACTTTGGGTATGTGTGTGTATGTTGTGTAGGTGTTGTATGATGTGTGTGTCAGTCTGAGTAACATTTCTTCATAAGGCAACATGCAGTCATCAGCTTCAATTGGCCTCAAAGTATAAATTCAGCTGGCTGAAACTGTTCTATGATAACACACACACATCTACACACACACACACACACACACACTTACAGCCCGTATTTTATCTGCAGTGAACGGTGGCGTGACACTTAACGGCGAAAGAGGGAATCTGATTGGCTGAGACAAAGTAGACATGGTTAGACTGAGCTACTGTGGAAGAAACCCAAACCTTCATTCTTTAAACTGCTCATAAAGAGAAAGGAATTGTCTCATTTACAGAAAGTTACATATATAAGTGTCAAAATATGAACCAAACTCTGCAAACATATGCTTTCTTTCACCCAGTTTAAGAAAAATAGAATAACTTTTAATACTAGGACTCCTTCCTCTAATGAAGCACAGATACTCTGTAATTGTTCAGCATTTTCTATGTGTTTGCATAGAGACTTTAGCATCTTTATTCTTAAAAGTGAATTTGCACATTTTGGTCATAAGTTAAATATTTAGTGGCCTTAAATTACATCAAATAAATGTCAACCTTTGACCCATAGATAAACTATATACTCGGAGTGAACAGAAATCTAGCAATCAAATGTCATGTTGATTTTCTAAAACGTGCAATAATTGTGACAAACTTGACAAAAATGTGCATGAATATAATGAAGTAATCGTAACATTTCTGTTTGAGAGTAAAAAGACAGTTTGCTGAACTCAATTGAATGTATATTTATCTTACCATTAGAATAGGGGTGCCCAAAGTAAAGTCTGCGGGCCATTTGCATCCCTCAGAGTGATTCTGTGCAGCCTAAGACTGGAGTCTAAGGCCTGTGGACTAAAGAGACTAGTGTGGATGGACAGCTTTTGCAATGTTTGAATTTTATATTTTTTAATTTGTAGCTTGAGCAAAAAAAAAAAAAAAAGAATTTCAACCCAACAAACCATTGCCAACTTCTACCAAAAAGAATTTTAAATAACCTTTCTTAAAACCTAAATATAAATATAGCGTCTTTGAAGAATAAACTGGATCTTTTTGAGGTTTTTTTGACAGTGAGCTGCTGCAGCAATTTCATTTTACTTGTTGGGAAGTGACTACACAAAGTGATCAGTACTGGCTGATTAACTGGTCCACTTCTGACCAGAATCCCCAAATTGTCACAAACTGCAGTTTGTCGGGGGGAAAGAATAGTCAGCTGATTCTAATCCTCCTTATATTTCCTCTCAAAGCCAGTTTGATTTATTCTAATAAATTAAGATTAGAATTTTTACTGATTGTTAAACACGTTCTGATAGTTCTTCTTTCACATTTTCAGACTCAGTGTTACCAACAAAGATTTGAAAGAGCTCTCAAAATCCTCATGCGTCACATCGCGGCTCTAACGACTCAGATGAATTAACGACTTTGTTTCTAAAGTGCTGAGGCAACACACACAAACACACACATACACACGAACAAAGCCAGACTTCTAGCTACACAGAACAACTGATTTACAACACATCTGCTCATGCATTCTACTGCAACTAAAGCACGAGTAACAGAGTGATATCTGCCTTTCATGCACGATTCACTGCTCAAGACCCTGGAGAATGAATCTGGACATCAACAGCTACACATGCACACAAGCGAACACAAACACACAGGCTGCAGCTCACACACACACACACACACACACACACACACCCTCTCACGCAGACTCCCTCAGTGTCACTTCTTGTTCTTTTTAATTGAGCAGGTTTTTCTGTATTTACACCGAGACTTTAATCTACACTCACTCATGTCTTTTATGTGTGATCTGCTGGTTAATTTCTGTATGTGGGTGTTTTGTTTTTTTTATCCGCCCAGTCTTGGTTGATCTCCTTGTAGATTGTGTAAACGTGTGTGTTTGTGTTTGAGATTATTTCCATGGTTTTTGGCAGGCGCAGGGTGGCAACAACGTCGAGGTTTTATTGCAGGTTACACTGACACACAGTTAGCTACAGGCTGCAGAAACTTTCATGGTGGGGTGAAAAGGAGGGAGAGCGGGTGGTGTGACGTGGGGTGGGGGGTATAGCTGAGATGCAGCATCTGGAAGAGTCTGTTTTGATTTTGGTTCCATAAAGTCACAAAAAAAAATTGTTGGACATCTGGAGTCGGATACAGCAGGTGATGGAAGCCAAGGGTCCACTGATGACAACTAATACCCCTGGAGGAAAGAGAAATAAGAAAAAAGAAAGATACAAACCCTCTTCAGTAATGTATCAAATGTGGCCTTCCACAGCATTTTGTTTGGCCCATGAGAGCTTCAAGAATGTAATAATGTCCTAAAATAAGCTGCTTTAAAGCCAGCGTTGACCATAATCTACATTACATGCATCATTGTTTTTATTTTACCCGTAAAATGACAGTATCTCACTGAGGTGCAGTGTTGAAAACTAGCCAGCAAATGGCGTAATTTGTCGAGTAAATTCTCCATTACGCTGTGTTATTGCCGGATACTTTTGTTGCAGGCCAGTTGAACTGGGAAATGGAGAGTTCCCACTTACAAGTCTTAAATTTAAACTGGAATGCCCCTCCAGTGGGAATTCCCTGTCGGAAAGTGGAAGAGTTCAAAATTCAAGATGGCAGCTACTCACAACTCAACAGTGAATAAAACTCTCTTACTTTTACTTTTAATAGTATTTCTGTATCAGGCTATTTATTTCACACTTAGTCAGTTGTGCGCGTAATGCTTTTCAGTGTTTATAAAAGGACTTATTAAAACACTGTTTCTATGCAGGAAATACCACGTAGAGCTCAGTTATTGTTTGTTAGCGGTGCACAGCCATAGTAAAAAGATAAGGATGGTGACATTTTGTGTTTAGTCAAAGTTAAACATGAAACGTAAAAAATAATTACAATTGAGGGCCACCGTAATGTGTCCCTCAGTGAAAATGAGCTTAAAGGACTTCTCATAATTTAATAGAAAGAAGCTCCTCTAACTTGTTTCCTTACCTCTCCTCCTTCCCCGCCTTGCTCCATTCCACTGTACTCTCCCTGTCGGAGGGGCAGAAAGAACAGATTAAAAACAAACCAAATGTGAGCTAGATGATTTTTTTTCTATGAAAATGAAAGAATGGGGTGTTGGCAGGGTGGAAGGCCTCAAGCATCAGTCCGTGTGTGACACGATAAACCAGTTTAACTCAAACAAACAAGCTAAAGATTTAAGGTTTAGTCTGAATTTAACCACGGAAGTCAGTTAGTTGCTTGGTTGGATTTCATTTAGTTTTAGCAGGGTTTTAAAAAATAAAGTGAAGTTTAAAAAAGCGGGTTAATTGAAGTGGCTGTAAACACAGAGGAGCAACTTGGTTAGAAATGAAAATTATAGGACTTTTAAAAATTTTAATCACACAAAAAGATGAGCATCAGAGACAAAACGTTTATCAGAACCTTTATAAATTAAAGGCAATGATTCGTTAGAAGAATGCACCTTACCTGCCGGATACCAGAGTTTTAGACCAAACTCATTTGATGATGAACAGAAATAAAGTTTTAACTCTTTAGGTCAAACCTTGTACATAGTATGCACATTCTCACGGGACTTTGTGAAATCCTGTCAGACGATGGAGTATTTGTTGAAGATGACACTCAATTGCAACCATGTCAAATTTTGGCTCAATATCTGTGCATTTGACTGAGTTAAAGTCATTTTTAATTTTGAAATCAAAACTGAAGTTTCTACTTCTTCTTGGTTTTGATGCTCACCTTTTGTGTTTCTGTTACTGAAGAGAATCCCCACTAATGCAATCAAATAGAACAAATTTTACATTGAAAATGGTGATTCTGCAGGTGTAATGAATGTAACAGTCTGTTTTATAGCATGCAAACACCCCCTATCCTATTTCTCTTTACCCCAGCCCACCAAGTGTTGACCTTAAGCCAGAATCTCACAATGCTGCGCCAAACTAGAAAATAACATTGCAAGAAAGTTTCCAAAATGTCCAAAAAAACATACATGAAAATTCCCAATTTTCTCATTCAAGTCACACATTTTTTGTTGAATGGACTTTGAGCAAGTAAAAAAAAGCAACATTTTTAAAACAGTAATGGAGTTACTGCAGGTGTCTGGAAACCATCTGGAGCCTTTTTTAGTAGCTTCTCAAACAGGTTTACCAGAGTCCAAGTGTGAGCTGTGCACAAAATCCATACAAGGTGGTGGCGACTACGTTTGTCCAATCTAAGAAAATTAAATCCATATTATGAAAGTTTTACTATGAAACACTGTTGATCGTTGACTGACACTTGTAATAGATGAAGGCTTGCCTGACAGGTTATAACTCGGGGGCACTTAAAAACCTCAAAATAAAGCTGTAATCCTATTTGAAGCAGTTTTCTTCGCAAGCAAATCAAGAGTTCCATTCAACACTAGTCAAAGTGGAGGGGTTGTTTCCTCCAACAGGTTGGGGGAACAATTCAGAAAGGGTAAATACTGGACCTGGAGGAGGTGCTGCGCAATGCCCTTCTCTGCTTCTATACATTTCTATGGCAGGCCCCAAATAGTTTCTGGAGTAAAGGCAACTGTAGATTTATCTTTACTGTGTGTTGGAGACAACTGCCAGTCACCACCATACCAAATTTCTGCTTAATTCCAATAGAAATGGCTGAGTTATGATACATTTTTGTTGCTCCACTGTATGGAAACATCCGGATGTGAAGAGGGTAAAAGTGTTGCTCCAGGTTCTCATGATCAGGCAATGGTTGGATGATAGACAAACATTACACAACATACTTGATTTTGCACAACAAAACAACAATTTCCTGGCAATGTTTGACCCAGACAATGGTGGGATTTTGAAATTCATAGGATAATGGTGAGACATGCACAAATGTGTTAAAAGTATGAATTAACCAGATTGCAGCTAAACGTTGGCACTTTTCCCCCTACTTTTGTGCATTTTTTAGTCCTCAACTTTCTAACATTCAGGTGAGAATCTGGCTTAAAACCTCACTCTGACCAATAGGTACCTCGTATACAGGCTCCTCCTATCAGGAAAACACAAATGAGACACGACGTAAAACAACAACAAAAGGTGAGAACAGCAACACAGTACAACAACAGTAAACACAACAGAAGCTTTGCCACAACAAACAACACAAAAACGGCATGCTTAATGGTAAACATGTTAAATGTCAGAACATTTAACATCTGACATGTAAGGACAAACAAGGAGGATCAGTTAAAAGCTGACATTTTTTTATGAACTAGTTTAGACATGTAAACTACTCATTTACTATTCAAAACCTATTATATCTAGTTTTAAATCTTCATTGAGGATAATTGTGTGTTTAGAACTGTTTGTGTGTTTAATTGTTAACAAGATTTTTCAGAATTAAAAAGCTGAAAACTGTGAGACTTGATGAATAAAAGGACAGACAGAAGATGAACTTGAGACTTTGGTTCCAATATTTCTGTCAAACACGTTAAAGGCTATCTTGCCTGACAAGTTAGAAACATTTTTCTTTTAGCTGATTGTTTATAATTAATAGTAGTAGATGGCAGCTTTGATGGAAAATCTAATATTTCAGTATTTTTATTATTGATCGGTAAATTTATAAAAGCTTATTTAAATAACAAAATAGGCTAAATACTGGCATTGTCGGTGTTGAATTATATTCATGTCTAGTTTCTTCATCATTAGTGTCATGTCTCCATCTAGTGGCTATACTCAAAATAGCAGCTAAAGATTGTCTTGCAGCGGTTCCCAAACCTTTCAGCTTCCAACCCCACAGCGCAAAAGTAGCAAATGCGTGTTTTTTTCCTGTTTGTTCTGGCTTAGAAATGCATAAAAACCCTAAAATCTTTTGGTTGGTCAGATCTTGAAGGTTACCAAGGTAACTGACCTGACTGACGAACCCGGTTGACGCAGCGACGTTCTCAACACCCTCGATGGTCGCCTGTGACACTTCGTTAGCCCCGGCAGCCGCTGTGTCTCCAACGATGTTGGCCTGATCTACGGTCCTGTTGGCCACTGAGATGGACAGGCAAGGCACACACACACACACACACACACACACACGCGCACACACACACACACACACACACACACACACACACACACACACAC
>JAVKLF010000047.1:12186872-12203106 GCA_034783495.1 Millerichthys robustus
CAGCAAGGAGCATTACCAGTGACAGACAGGGGAGTATGTTGTAGATTTAGTACAAAGAATTCCTGCTGCTCTTGAAAGTTTAGTCACACTTTCTGAGAAGGTTAGATCACAGTGTTTGTCCTTCCCAAATTGTACCTACTTTTAGTGCTCTATTTGTGAGGACAAACAGGAAACATTTTAAATTTTAGCCTATAAGCTTACATTAAATATAAAAGCTAGTTTCAGAATAGATATAAAGTTGTAGCTCAGTAGCTATAAAGTATGTTAATTAGTTATAGACTAGATATTTTCCTTAATGTTTCACTAAAATCTGTTATGAGATATTTTGTTGACAAAGATCTTGCACAATCTCATAGTGCTCAGAACATGTTTGGATAATTCTACCACAGAAGCAAGAAATCATCCACTTTTATCCTGAAAGTCACGCCGCCAATAAAATTTAAGTAGCTATTTAAAATTTTGTTTTGAGCCAAATGGAAATAATGAGATCATTAAAGTTGTTTTCAACAAATGTAAACAAGAGTTAACTTTTAGTTGTGCTTACATCAAGTTTTAAATGAAGTAATACATTCAAATAAAATTCACCTAATGTGAAATAAACTTTTTCTTTGTAGCCATGTTTAAATCAAGTTATTTAGGAGAATAATGTGTCTTACCTGCATACACTGAGTGTGGAATGGTGTGCCCGCTTTTGTCTGAACATGAAGGTGATGTGAGGTCTTTCATCTCCTCACCGTGAGTGTGTGTGTGTCCTTAACCTCCCTCAGACACTCCCACACACACCCTAACAGAGTCCAGATCTGCTCTGAGTGGAGACCCGTTTAGTGTTCGCCTGTCTGCTCTGCTCACAGAGCACGGCCCATGTAAAGACCTTTGTCTGTTTTCAGTAACCCAAATAAGCACATGATGTCAACCCCCTATTCCTGTCTGATGGGCATCAAACACCTGTCCGCTCTCTGTCCCAAACACACACATACACACAGACGGGGAGACCCATCACCACATATTTAAACAGCAGTCTCGTTGAGCGTGCGTGATCACGTGTGTGTTCTTGTATTCACAAGGCCAGCTGTAGATTATAGTGGGAGGTGACTTCATGATGTACCAGTTGTTGCTTACAAAGACACAGAATGTTAGCCAACAATCCATAGCTGAAGCCACGGTGTGTATGCATGAGTGTGTGTGTGTGTGAGGGAGCAACATGAGAAAGGGTTGATCCCCGGACGCCAGGGCCATCGTTTTTGTCCTATAGTAAAGCCCTCACCTTACGTTAAAGTTATTCAGGTCTTTGGGCTCGTAAACATGATGACAGATCATTCATTACAGCAGCATTCACTTGTCTGAAAACAGATCTCAGTCAGTACATAGTTACGTAGTATAACCAGCTACCATTTCTGTTGAAACGATGATTTAAGCCTAACAAAGCAAACAAAACCAGCAAAATTAAAGGAGCAGTTCAGGATTTTGGGAATGATCTATTGGATTAGAAGTTAGCGCTCTAAGTATCAATGATTTCAATTAGGTATTTTTATTTTTAACTGTTCTGTAAATCAGGATTGTGCCTAATTTGTCTATCAAAACTTTCAACAACTATTAAAAAAAAAGCTACTGAGGCACATGCTCTAAATACTGACTGAAGAGACAGACTGCTGTTACAGGAGACTCAGGATGTGCGGGGGGGTTAAAATGTCTGCCAGTATCTGGTGTTTCTCGCCTCATACAAATAGGTTAGTAACAAGAACTGACCACCAGAGGGGGCTCTAGCAAAAGATTTAGAAACCTGCACCAAGTTTAATTTGGTCTCTTCTGAGTTTCTCTCAGCAAACCTGTCAGATGAGCTTTGACTTCAGCAGATGTCTTAATGGGGACCGAAAGATTCTTGTGCCACATGATTAAAACTGTTTTAGGTTTAAACATGCAGTAGCTAATGAAGAGGGAGGATAATTTTTCAATTTCCAACTTATTCAGAGCCATTCAGTCTTACAAGTGCTCTCTCTATTTGATATTTTTTGCTCAGGGTGTGAAAAATTTTCAATAAACCACAACATGTTGAATGTAAAACAAATATGCAAATAAGTAGATTTTGATTTTTGATTTAAAAATTTTACAAATGTGAATTAGTACTCACTGGCTTGTCGAGCTTTGTCCTTGTAGGTGGTGGAGAGTTCATCTCCTACAGAGACCTGTTGTGGTCCCACCATGGGTACCAGATGATTACTGGAGCCCAATTTCAGCACCTCCATTACTCGTTCTGGGGAGACTAAAGGAGGGCAGATCGGTGCCATGCAGCCCCCTGCCTCCTGAAAACCGCTGTCTCCTTCTCCTTCTGCATCCACCGGGCTCTGATTATGGGTTGGGGTGTGTGTGTGAGGGGTATGTGCAGGAGGGGTCCACTCCATTTGGTGAGGCAAGTCGATCAGTTCTCTGCGAGGGACACCAAGAACACGCTGATTGTCCCACTGCAGGGTCACTCCAGCGTCTGTTGCGCTCTCATATCTGAGAATAGAGATGAAACATGACAAATTGAATCAGGTTCATTGAGGGAACATGAAACCAACAAAATATCCTCAATGGTCAGAATTTTTCAATGCAAACAGAATAAAAATATTATAATGCTTTAAAAGCCTCATAGTTTTTGAGCCTGCTATAGGAGGTTAGTGTTAGATGAAATTTATTTTTTCCAATAATCAATCATGTATTTTAGCTTTAGGGGTTTATGCAAAATGGCTTTTAGTTGGAATTAATAAAAATGTTCCTATTTTAGATTTTAGTTATTGTAGCTACTTATTGCTACTTAACATTTCGCTTTTTTAGTACTTTTAGCTAGTATTTTAATATTTTTTGAAAACGTCTACTGCTTTTAGCTTTTAGCTAGTGTTTTGCTGCTCCTAACATTTTAATACTTTTAGCTATATTTAGCTTTCAGTTTGCTTATTGCAACTTTTAGTTTTTGGAGAGCCTTTTGATTTGTCTAGCATCTTAATAGGCTAGCTTGCATCTTGCTTTTTGCTACTTTTAGTTAGCATTTTGCAATTTCAACTAACATTTTGCTACTTAAAGTTTTTAGGTAATATTTTTCTAGTTTTATTTTTCAGTTCAGCTTCAACTTCTTTGGCAAATTTTAGCAAAGTCATTTAGCACATTCAAGATCCACATTACACCCGGGGTACCCCTACATTTTTTTTCAGTAGCCCTTAAGGTTTTCAGTTTTTACCCGCTCATCTCTGATGTTTCTTCTTCTTGGTTTTCGTAGCGTGCCGGTGAGCGTGCATGAGGAGAAGTGCGTCTCTGCCGGCGCTGGTGTATGTGTGACTGTGTGTCTGCATCGCTGTCTGTTTCTCCATAATACGCCTCACTGTCTGGGGGGGATGTGACACCTCTGGATAACTCGGTGGGAGAGAAAAAGGAGGAAGCATTCTTTAAGAGGGCCACTGGAGGAGACAGGACCCTCATGGAGGACTGAGGCAATGTAGAGAGACCGGAGTAAGAAGAGGAGTGAAATCCAGAGGATGTCCTGGAAACAAACCGACAACAAGCTGTGAAAATGTCAAACATCCAACAACTTGTCGACTATGACTATATGGTCAAGGATCATATCATGAGCTTCATGTTCTGACCTTTTAACCTTCAGGTTCAGAGTGCCACTTTCCTTATCTATCAGGTTCATGGCCTGAGCATGACTGAGCTCTGCACATATGTGGTCGCCAATAGCAACTAGCTCATCGTGCTCCTTCAGCCCAGCTCGGCATGCTTTACTGCGCCTGCGTACCTAAACAGAGGGAAAAGGAGCCATTTTTAGGCACAATATTGAAAGCAAGTGTTATTTTTCTTTACCTTCCATCAGTTAACATTTTGTACCAGCAGTTCCTTACGAATTAGTTCTTATATCACAGGAAAGTGAAGTCCTAATCTAAAACTCTGGCATGAAAAGTAATCAGGTCTATGCATTATTTCAAGGAATCCTTCCTAGGCTTTTTAATTTTCATTAGTCTATCATATATCTGATCTTCTAAAGTAGACAGAAACTGTTCTTTCGTTTTATAAACTGGTTGTGACGACAGCTGCTGCTAGAGGTCGATGATGTCATGGGCCCCTTCAGGAAGTATGTTAGTTGGGGTGGGGGTGTATAGAAGAGATGGTGTGCATTCTTGTCTCAGTTGGAGTTAAAAGTAGAAGATAAAGCCGTCCCATCTGTTCCCCTCTCTCTCTCTCTCTCTCTCTCTCTCTCTCTAACACACACTTTATCTCCACTGAAGGTAAAAATATTGAATGTGTTCAAGCACCTTTAGCTGGTATCAGAAGGCTATTTCTTGTCCCAGATATCCCTATTTACTTTTACACCAGGGGATCAAGGACATGCTATCTTTCTCATTCTGTCCCTCTAAGAGGCAAATACACCCACACACGTATAAATACACATACGCACATAAAAAGGGGGATTTGAACAGCTGCATCACCAGTCAGGAACAAGGGTGCTTGTCTGTCATTCACCAAATGACCCCCTCCACATTCCCAAAATAAAACCTTGCAGCAAATTAATCCACATTCCGGTACAGGCAATACTGGTGCTTTATGGGATAAGAAACCTGCATAGTGTGTTTGTCTGTGGGTCTGGATCTTTGAGTGTGAATAAGAGGTCAACCTTTTTTCCATGCTTGGCTTCCAGCTCCTCTTAAACAAGCTATTCCGATCCTCCCATTTGCACTCCAGGCTTATCTGAAGTATCCCCAACTACACGTAAGCCAATGCAAGAGGAACACACTAATCAAACTCTTCTATGGGTGAATAGAGACCACTGATGCCTGAGCTTCTTTGCTTCAATCACAGTGACCTTTGACCTTTTAACATCAGTGTGAGCGAGTTCACATTCCATAATTTTGAAATAGCATTGTCCATTAGAGAGAACATGCTGAACTGTCAGCAAATATAGACATGCATAAACTTAGAATCAGGATTAGAAAGCTTTTATTGTTGTTGTTTGTGAAAGCAACAAATTTTTAGTTGTAATTGAGATATGGTGTCCAAAATATCTGGTGAACCACTAAATAGATTTTATTCAAACTTGCAGACAGTAGTCATTGAACGTACTTCTACAATTGATTATTGTTTGGAAGGATTCAACCCAATTCAATATGGCTTCAAGACATTTTGACCTCAAAAATCTCATTATGTGTCCAAGCACTATACACCGAAGAAGAACTTTGAAACTGAGTGTGTCACTCTCATAAATACATGATGGTTTGTGCTATCTGAAAATTTTCAGTTGATATACAACCAATTTGAGGGTACTTTCATAATTTCACTTGTGCTGTTGCACAAAGGCTCAAGTCTGCAAAATCAGATAAATTGCCACCTACAAACTCGCCCACATACTGTATTTGATTTCCACATATTCTAAAAAAAAAAGGTCCAAAGTACTTACTCGCAATACATTTTCTGACACCGTTTACAGCTAAAAACAGCAAAAAATAATCTCTAGTGAGATATCACATTATTTTCAAAGTGGCTACAACTTGGATACATAAGCTGAACTTAGTTTATAACTCTAGCATGAAAGGTGGCAGGTGATATGATTTCCCTCAAGAAAGGCTAGAACTATAATCTGTAGCTGTTTTCAAACACATCAGGCGTTCACTGTAAGTCAAAATGGAGGCAACACAGAGATAATGTATTTAAGGCAGTTTTAGGGTACGTCTGACAAGAAGGCGGCACAACAGAATGCTGTGACTGAATTGGACTCATGATGAACCCTGAGGCCATCATGTTGTTCTCTGACCCAAAAACAACAGGTGACTGGTAAATTGAACTGGACTGTGGCCAACTACTGGTGTGGGGAACCAGATGAAGAAAACTTCAGGTCAAAGACTCTTAACTTTCAAGAAAAACGTTGCAGATTTTCACTTTATTGGTATAGAAATTTTGTTTGAAGTAACCAAATTTTGGTCTTCAAATAGAAAGATCTGGTTTTTTTTCATTTGTCACCACCAAGGGAAATAAACAATAAAGTTTGTCACTAACCCAACTACTTAAATAAATGCATATCACCCAAAATCATCTCAAAAACTGATTAGGTAAGAATTCAGGCCAGAATTTTTAACTGAGCTTATCTTAGGTTGAGAAATGATGGTGTTATAGCCATTTGCTGAAATTTTGAAAATGATGCAACCTCACATAACATAGTAAAATCTTGCATGATCTGTTAGCGCTTGAAGTATGTGCGGTGGATGACTATGAACAACTACCACACAAATATTTAGATGAATATCTGTAAAAAGGATTGAGTTACAGCCGAATTCCATTAGCTGTGGCAGCCATCTTGAATCAAGTTGTAAATGTATATAAGATGATTACTTTATGAGAGTTTAATTAAAATCTGCCCAGTGCTTTATAAGATATTTTGCTGACACCAAAGTCAAACATGCACACAATCCAAAAAAGAAATTGTGATCACAAAAGTGACAGTATTTGCCTTAAATCACATACAGCTAACAGCTGCTTTAAAATCTCACTGCAACATATGTTCTGCCCAGAAATGTTTTTTTTTTCCTTTCTTTTCCTGTACCTTTGCCACCTGTAGAGGCTTTTGCTGCTCTGCTCCTCCTTGCAGTCTGAAACCCCATGGAGCTCCTCCTGAGATGGAAACCACGATTTCCTCTGCCACCATCCCTCTGCTCCCAGAGCACTGATTGTATGTGAGACCTTCTAACGCTCTACAGTTCCTCACACACAGCCGAAGAGTCTCTCATTTCTCTACGGGGTCATTCCACCCGTAAAGAGACAGAGGGTGGCTGGCTTTCATCTGCCTCCAATGGAATGCAGTGTCACAGGGGTGGTGGTGGGGGTGTTCAACACTTGCCATGTCAGTCTCAAGCACCCCATACAAGAGGGAATGATGCCTGATATACACTCTAGAAATAACCCTCAACCCCCCACTCCCCCTGCCTCTGAACCTCTCAACACGGTGAGTCTGTCGAGGATCAGTGGCACAGATTTATCCATGTTAGCCAACAGAATCATCTGAAAACACCATTTAACAAAGCAAATTTTTAGAAGGAGCTGTTCTAGTAAAGCCTCTTAAATCTTCTCAAGTAGCCACAAATAATATCCCTGCCTTTGAAAGCTGAAACATCTAATTTGTCTGATTACAACTTCTAATTGTGAAGTCTGCTACCAGACACTTCAAATAAAGTCTTTACTATAATAATTGCTTTAGATGTTGTGTTAAACTGTGTTAATTGATTTCATTGTATTTAGTGTTTATTCTTTGTGTTTAATTTTATGACTTAATTTTGTCTGCCGTGTAGTCTACAATATTTTGGTTCTCTGTGATTGTTTGAAGTGCTTCACAAAATAAAAGAGATTGGATTACATCTTATTCTTTTCTGATTTTGCTTTTTTTACTGGGCACTTCTCACCTTATTCATTTGCTGTTTAGATTGAGAGTTGTCCGCACAGTTTTAAGTAGTCTGTATTTCTTTGAAGTAGCAGCAAAATAGATAGCTATTTTTAAAAGGTAAAAGCTAGTTATACAGTAAACAGTTTACTAACTGCAACACATGAACTCCTCCTTCCGTCCAGCAGAGGAATGGAGAGCGGCGGAAGTCTCTTTACGTTGTCCGGATGTGGACGTGGCACAGAGCTGCAGCAGTTCCGCTGAATGTCCGCTACTGAAAAAGGGATTAGTGAGCAACTCCTCAGTACAACATCGCCTTCTGAGTTTGTTGGCCTTTGGGCTTCGCCGTTTACCACGAACAAAGGATAGGCTTACAGTTTGCCCCTCTTCGGAGGTAAGTTTCGAGTAGAGGCGGCTCCGCGTGTGACATCCGTGTCCGGCTTTACGTGGGGTTCTCGCATATCTTGCTAGCTTAGCTAATGCTAACAGGCACCGCTAACAGCTCCGCTCTAGGTTAAAGGCTCAGCCGGTTGGTTAGCATTTTCTAGCTCCAGCTGTGCTGATTCAATAGCTGTTGTCACCGTGATTCGAATCGGCCTGTTGCTAGCGTTAGCATGCGAAGTTAGCACCCATGTATTGAAGATCTAAAAACGCTCCAAGTTTCTCAGCCCAAAGTTTAACAACTCGTACCTTAATGTTTAGCCTCAGTTTTTACCTTTGCATAGCCCTAACCAGCTTTTCGATGTGTTATGCAGCTGTGAGCTAGCCAATCAGCTATTTTTAATGTGGCTCTGCTGCAGTCACCGACAGTCCTTGTACGAAATATTTTCTGTCGAACTCTTTAAAGTTTTGATTAAAACCTTAATTTTGGCACTGAAACAGAGGAAAGTAGATGTTGGTATTTATAGAAGGCCTGACATACTAAATAGCTGTGCGACTCTAGTGATTGTATTTCTCATATGGCCCCTTCTCTGCTGAATTATTCAAATACCCTGCTCGTTTAGCCAGTGTTTGTTAGATGACACTCATGTTGTGGTTCAGATAGATACCATGTTCATAATAAACAGCACAGCTGCTTCACGTATATAACAGCTGACTTGCGAGAAGACTTAAAAGTTAGCATTTGAGCTTTTGTCACTGTTAAAACTTTCAAAAAAATTAGTTAATCAGCCACAAAAGAAGTATTTAACCCCTCCTTTAAACTCGAGAAGGTTTCTGCAAGTACTGTATTTTGAATCTGCTTTTATATTAATGAGATTATTTGGTTTCAGTTTTAGTTCACTACCTGGTGGAGTATCTTTGTTGCACCCTGCAAAGTCTTCTATTATTAGAAGATTATTATTTCTAATCATCTGAAGACAGAAAACTTTTGGGCTGTTATGGGATCTGTGGGTGTGGTCATGCCAAACATAGAAAACCAGTGAAGTTGTTATCAAACCAGGAAATGTTAAAGTTAATGGGATTCTGTGTTTGCTAGAATGTTTAAATTGTGTGTTGCCCAACCTTGTGATTTGTTAGTTCAGATGTAAGGTGCAAAATATATTTCTGCACCAACAGGGTCACATTTTGCACTCTTTAGTTTTCTTGATCTGCTTTTATTCGTGAATAGGAAAGATTTATCTTTTGGGATAAACAACAACCTTGATCTTTTTCGCATTTGTGTTTCAGGGACTTGTACACTGCACTTGTTCTGTTGTTTGCTTTATTTACACCTAGTTACAAGGTTCAACAAGTTTGTTTTAAAATTTGAAAGCTGTATGATTGTGATGTTGTGACACAATAATTTCATTCCAGATTTAGGGATGAACTGAGGATGAATGTAAACCAGCACACTCCAATGGCTTCTCCATATGGCCAACCCCAGCCTGGCTACGGCCAGCCTGGCTATGCTCCCCTGGATGGGGGGTTCACGGCTCCGTATGCACCCTACAACGGCCCTGTTTCAGCCTATCAGCCTGGAGTTCAACCACAAGGTAAACAGCAGCTTCCAGATGAGTTTTTGTCTAGCTTAAGTGTTAAGCATTCCCAAAGCCAAAAGTTTAGGGTGTCGCTTCATTCTACTAATCCTAATAGCTGGCCTTTCATTACTTCATTTAACTTCATTCATTACTCTGTATCTCTGTATTTGCCCCTTTCCCTCCTTTTCTTGTATTTCAGGTTACTCTCCTTTTACAAGCTTTCCCTCAAAGGCTGTGGCAGCCAACCCAGTCTCTGACCTCTCCTCTCCTCTTGACTTGGGTAACTGACTCTGTTCATCTCTGCTTCTCGCTCATTTCACTCTTCAAATATCTTCTTCTAAAATCACCCTTTATGTATCTGCAGATATCTTCTTTCTGCCACGTTTTCTCATAGTGAAGAATAGATTTTTCAAGTCTGCAAATGGCTGAGGTTTATCAGCCAGCAAATAATGTGTCGTTTTTGCTGTTCAGCATTTAGATTTGTAAACAACACTTCTAGTAATAATGATATCTGTTTCAACAGATTTCATGTATCTTGTTATAAGTCATAAAACTTTAGTGGATGCTCTAGATTTTATTCTGACTTACATTTAGAATCTTATCAATATTAAATGCCTTGTGGTTATTTTTACCCTTTACTGAATCTAGATTGGCATATCATCTGCTGGCCTGGTTTTATGATTTAGTCTGAGCTCCTAACTCAAAAAACATAATCTTGGAATATTATTGGTTCAACTGACTATATATTTTTATGCCATAGTGGCTTATTGTCATGTTTACACATCTTTTAAGTTTTTGGTAGAATGATAATAAAACAATTCTTGACTCTTTGTACCAGATGCTGTGTTTTACGAGGATATGATACTAATCGTGCAGTTTTGGTTTTTTAGGTCCTGCTAGGGGTCCTCCCACCTCTGCACCCCCTCCAGTCTCAGCCCCTCAACAGTATAATCAGTACAGCCACAGTCTAGGGGATGCACAAAATGGCACCTCACCAATGACACAGGCACCACCCAGGTAATAATCATTTTATGGGTACATTATGTTTTTTTTTTGTAGTTTAGGTGAAATCTGAAACCGTGCTACAAATAATGAACTTGTCTGACTTTGGTGTGTTTGCAGGCCTGCTGTGTCTCAGCCATACAACCAGGGATCTGCAAACATAACAGGGGCACATCCTTCCTATCCACAACATTATGGGCCTCCGCCCACAATGCAGCAGGTCACCAACCAAATGACTCGGATGCAGATGTCTGGACCGCCCACCCCTGCAGGGCCAGGATATGGTAAATTTGAAAGCATTTGAGCTTAAATTTGCAGATTAAATGAGAAACGAGAGTTCAGCTCTGCACTTTGAAATTAAATTGGTTTAAATGTTATATTTTACTTTAGGAGCCACACTCACAATCTCCACTTTTTACAGCTCCACCTCACAGCTCTCAACCTCCCATCAGTACCTCCTTTCAAGCTGCACCTCAGCCTTCCTACATACAAGCCCCACCTCCTGTGTCCTCTGCTCCTACCCAGCCACCAAGTAGTTCTGCTGCTCCTCAGCAATATTTTGCAGCCCCACCACCACCCACTCAGCAGCAGTTTACCTCTTCTCTCCCCCCTACATCTCAACAGCAGTTCACGTCTTCTGTTCCACCACCTCAACAAACTTTTCCTCCCTCTTCCTTTTCGGGTCCTGTTCCTCCACAGAGTCAACCCCCTGCTCCCTTAGTGTCCCAGTCACACCAACCTTTTGTAACTTCTCAGCCTCCTTTCTCCTCAGCACCTCCACCTGTTAGCCAGTCTGGCTTTGCAGCTGGCCCACCTCCACCTGCCCAAAGCTCCTTCCCCCCTCAGCCGCCGCCTCCTTCATCTCAGCCAGGCTCTTTTCCTCCTCCAACTTCAGCTGCCTCGGGCCAGTATCCCACCCCCATGCCACACCAACAGCCCCCAGCAACCCAGCCATCCCTGTACCACCCAGGACCTCCTCCACTTAGAGCTCAGATGCCTCCCACATCCAACCATCTGCCTCCAGGACCACAGAGCCCTTCGTGTCCACCAGGCCCTCCTGGACCCCTGCAGCAGCCTCACTCTCCTCAGACAGGATACCCTCCTCAACAGAATGGTAAGGACATGACTATTCATTAAACATGAAAGGGATAACTTTGTATTATATCTTATCAGGCTGTTTTGTTTGCACCAGGTGCATTTGGGCAGGTGAGTAGCCCTCAACCTGGCTATGCAGGTCCTTATCCCGGACAACCAAACTATGGAGCTCCTGCATCAGCACCAGCCCCGGCTCCTGCACAGAAAAGACTTGACCCAGACTCCATTCCCAGCCCGGTAAGCACACAGAGTTCATGAAAGGTTTCATAAAAATGTTGCTGAACTTTTCATCATTTTATTTATTTATTTTGTATTTTTAGCTAAGGTTAAGGTGGTGTTGTATTGAGTTTTTTTGTATTCTGAGGTGATCCCATGTCCTCATTTAAATACGGAGGGAGACGATACTTTTTTGATGAGTTTCGCAAAACCTATAGCTTTAGTGTTGTTAGTAAAATTATCTTTACAAAACTTCCATATTTCTCAATAGATTGAGTATTTATGTGTCATCTTCGAAATCTGTCCATTTTCAATAAAATCATAGTTCTGTAGACATAACTATAAATAATATTAGTTTACTCTTGTGTTCTACTTTTAAGTACTTTAAGAATCAAAGTGTCTGCAAGAAGCTAATCTTTTTACCCATTCGTGATGATAGAATTTTGTTAAAAACTCTTTCATGCTGCTATCATTCGTCTTTATATGCCTAGAAAAAAAAGATAATCTGTAGAGTTTTATTTGTTCAAATGTGTTTATAAAATTCATCACTGACATGTATGAGTTTCCATGTGATTACCTTGATACTGCTGAGCTCTGTCATTAAAACATTTAACATTTTCCTGCTGGTTTTGAGCTTCTGTAACACGTATATGTGGAGATGTTCAGCATGTTTTTTTAATCTACTAACCAGTTACTAATGCTGTAAATCAGTTACAGTGTTAACAGTTCTACCCTAATCTCAGCACAGTCTTATTTTTCTTCTTCTTACCTTTTTTATTCTTTGTATTTATTTTGTCCTGTTTTGCACAATTTGCCGGACAAACTTTTGAATGTAAAGCAAGCGTCTGACATGCCGGCTGTGCAGAAATCCAGACATAGAATAGATCCAGATGCTATTCCCAGCCCAGTAAGTTTTTTTGTGTGTATGTCTTGCCCTCTTTTCTTGTCCTTTCTTTTCTGCTTGATCATATTACCTGCTCCCCCTCCGCCTGTTCTTTTGTCCTAACCCCCTCAAAGTTTGCAATAGTCACAGTAGCTTTTTTGGGACTGCCTGTTCAAATTGGAATTGACACAGTTTTATTGCACATTGTTGTTTTTGTTTCGGTACAAAAATAGAATTGGATCAAAGTTAAAGCTCCTTATAAATCAGCAGTGGAAATGGAGCCAAAAGCACAGACTGGCTGTGTTTACATGCACAGCAATACGTCAATATTGACCTCATTAAAACCTTACAGCGATTAGAATGCTGCCATGTGGCCAATATTTTCTGATTACCTTAAATAAGGCCGTAATCAAAAAATAAGTAATAATTTGTGCTTTAAGAACAATTACATATAAAGTATTTCAATCATTTCAGAAATTGCAGTAGTGGGATGTAACATGGGCCTGACTTTACTCAGATCTTTAGTGGTAACTGTAAAATGAAAGAAATATCTAGTTTTAAAGAGTAAAATTAGATCGTTTGCTCCGTTTTGTCAGTATGACCAAGCAAAATCAAATGTCCAGTTGAAGGAGGACTTCCTGCTCTGTTCTTTCTGCTCTGATATAACACAAGTGTTTTTTTAAAAGAGACTGCTGTTAAATATCTGTTCCTTTCTAGGCAGATCAGCCTTTTCCAACCCTGTATGCAAAATCACTTAATATCTACTTTTACCCTTTAGTCAAGGATACCACATAGTGTCTGCTCTGAAAGTTATCTCCAGAAACTGTTGTGACAGTAAAACCAAAGCACAACACAGTTAAGTCTTTACAAGGAGAGTCAGCCATAAACATTAAGATGAAGAAGAGCTTGATCAGATCTTTTGAGTTAGTTCCTGTTAGTTTTATCATTTTGCTACAGTTATTGAAACGGACGTCTCCCTCACTTTAATCCTTTTCCCTGCCTTGCATGTCAGCTTACCACTTTTAATCCACCCTCAGTTCCTTTGATTTAAAGCATGTCTTTTAGAGTCTTCATTTCTTTAGAATTTATTAAAATTTCTCCTTAACTTCTTGTTGTGTTTTTGTAACTAGCACGTTGAGCTTGAATCATTCCCAACAGATTTGTCTGCAGATGTCGAAGCAGTCTTTAGTGTGCATGTGAAAGTCTTAAATGTTCCCATCTTATATTCTGAGGTCTGGGCTGGGACAAAATGTGACCTGTTGCCTGAATGTGTTGTGATGCAGTAAGCTAAGAAGGGGAAAAATGTTTTTACCCCGTCTAAATTTTTAGATCCAGGTAATAGAGGATGACAAAGTTAAGTCCACTGAGCCCTTCACCACAGGGGTCAGAGGTCAGGCCCCGCCACTGGTCACCACCAACTTTCAAGTCAAAGATCAAGGTTTGTTCTAGCTTCTTATAAAACATATAAATGCCATGCACATTATTTACTGTAAAGCTTTTAAAGACATGCATGTTAAGTGAGTAAAGTAAATAAGCTAAAACATAGAGAAAAGTAAAGAGCTTGCTTTAAATAAGTGAATTGTGGTATGGCTGTGTGGTATTAATGGAAGACTTGTCGGTGTGTTCAGGGAATGCCAGTCCCCGGTATATTCGTTGTACGGCCTACAATATGCCTTGCACCTCTGATATGGCGAAGCAGTCTCAGGTGCCGTTGGCCGCTGTCATAAAGCCCCTCGCCACGCTGCCACCAGATGAGGTAAGGGATGCTCCCTCCTCTTGTAACTCTGCATTTCCTCTGCTAGGTTTTGTTAGACATTACTTTTGTCGTTTATTTTTGTCCACTAACACTTCGACAATTTACACTCAGTTGGATTTGGTGTTGGGTTTGGTTCTGTCTCTGGGGATGATCTGAAAAAAGTGGAAGTCAGATTTTCTGCACAACTTTTATGATCTTGTCCCTTTTAACCAGATCATTTGTGTTTCGTCATATGGCTCCAACAACTGCGGTTAAAAGAAATGCTCTTTTAGCCGATAACGGTTTCATTAGTTTCACATGGGTTACAGTTCTCCTTCACCACAACAAATTTCCATCATTTTCAACATGGCCAGGACAGAATTTCATAATTTGTAAAACTGATGGGGGGGAACAACTGGTTGTTTACTGTTGGGTCTCATTAAAGCCATCCAATCTAATGATACAGGATTAAAGGGACGCTGCTTTCAACAAATTAAACTTACTCCAGACCCATAGTTTTAACCGTTCAGAGCAGAGCGTGTCTTTCTGGTGTATGAGCTTCGGTGCAGGATAGAGAGACAATCAGTCTACTGCTCCTGTGCTGAGTGAGCAGACCCCTCCTCCCACACTTTCCTTCCGAGCTACTCAGGACTTTGGTATCTTAAACCTAACATTGTATTAGATGTTTGTTTGGAGCACAGTTATCAAACAGAGTTCACCTTTGCACACATGAGCAACTACCCTCTCCTCGTGAGACAACACTGCCACGGGAGCACGCCGTGCACAGCTCGTTAGTCTTCCCGCAAGATTCGCCGTTTCAGTTCTTCTAATTAAACTATAATAACTTCACAGACGAACCTTTGCTTGCTCCATATTATGGCAAAAAGGAGTCTCCATTTAAAGTTGGCCCCAAAAACAAAAACGTCTCCAAGTTGTCTTAGGGAGTTCATTTCAAATGTATTTGTAGTTTTATCATAAATTTGGGGCGGCTGTGGAAGAGTGGTTAGTGGAGTCATCCTGTGACCAGTGGGTTGCCGGTTCGATCCCCCGTCCCAACCTTCTCAGTCGTTGTGTCCTTGGGCAAGACACTTCACCCGCCTTGCCTGCTGGTGGTGGTCAGAGGGGCAGATGGCGCCGGTGTGTGGCAGCCTCGCTTCTGTCAAGTCTGCCCCAGGGCAGCAGTGGCTACAATGTAGCTTATCACCATCAGTGTAATGCATCTTTGAGTGTCCAAAAAAGTGTTATATAAGTTTGTATTTTTTATTATTATTATTATTATTATTATTATTATTATTATTATTATTATTATTATAGATATCTGCAAATTTCCTTCTTTGTGATATTATAGGAATAACAAAGTTTTGGGTGTGCTAAGCCTGCTTATATTTAGAACCATACTGTGACAGAACTGCTCTGGGATAAATTCAAAATATGAAGAATAAATGGTATTGAATGTCTACATGAGCTGAAACCCTCTAAATAATTTATTCTTTTTGAACAAAATTAAAGAAATCATTCAGTCTAACAAATTGTCGTTTTAAGTTATTTTGTGCTGTGCAAAAGATAGATTTTCACTATAATTGTTTTAATATAACATTATGCCACATAAAGCACATAGACACAGTCAGAAAAAAAAATTCTAATTTGTTTTAACCCATGGTTTCAGTAACACTGCCAACAGCAGGTTTCTATCCTGTACTTCTTTTTTCTAGAATCTTCCTCTTGTATTTGCCAGCTTCAGAAATTCAGATAAATATGCAATCTTTGCTAAACCTTTTTCAGGCCCCTCCATACCTGGTGGACCATGGAGAGAGTGGTCCAATCCGCTGCAACAGATGCAAGGCTTACATGTGTCCGTACATGCAGTTCATAGAAGGAGGTCGCCGCTTCCAGTGTAGCTTCTGCAGCTGCGTCACAGAGGGTGAGTTTGTGTCTGCATTATTGTGTGTGTG
>JAVKLF010000047.1:12203206-12217216 GCA_034783495.1 Millerichthys robustus
GGAGGTCGCCGCTTCCAGTGTAGCTTCTGCAGCTGCGTCACAGAGGGTGAGTTTGTGTCTGCATTATTGTGTGTGTGGGGGGTGGTGGGGGTTCCCTCTTTAACCCCTCCTGGTTTTCTCCCACAGTGCCTCCGCATTACTTCCAGCATCTGGACCACACCGGTAAGAGGGTGGACAGCTACGACAGGCCAGAGCTGTCGTTGGGCACCTATGAGTTCCTGGCCACTGTCGACTATTGTAAGGTAAGCTCTCTGATCAAAACTATTCTGTTCTCTGCAAAACTGAAAAGAATTTTTGACACTCAAAGATTTAACAGCAGCCTGTTTTGTAATTCTCCAAATTAATTCAGCCTGTTTGTACTTCTTGGGTCAGCAGACCTCTTCTAGTGACATTGATAAATATTTTATTGTGTAATCACATGGATGCTATAAGTTGGGTTAGTAATGCTTAGAAACTGGGAACATCTTAAAACTGGGCAGCAATGATATATACAGTCAGTCTTGTTCTTTACTGAGTACAATCTGCAACATTGCGCTTTATCTGCACGAAGCATAGGAAAAAAAAGTCATTTTATTTTAGCCTTAGGACACATTCTAACAATAAAGAGTTTGAGTTTAAACAGTGACCTTTAATATAAAACATAATTAGCAAATAAAGGTTTAAATTCTTTTGAGCTGCCTGCTGATTCAAATATTGAAAACATTGTAAATTCATTTCTGTCTTTAACAGAACAACAAGCCACCTCAGCCTCCAGCCTTCATCTTCCTCATCGATGTGTCCTACAATGCTGTGAAGAGTGGCATGGTCAACATCGTCTGCCACGAGCTCAAGAATCTTTTGGACCACCTGCCCAGGTATTCATCTTATAACATCTTACAAAGTTGGAAGGAAGTTTGGTGAAAAGAACTAACTAACCCAATGTGTTCTTTCCTTCCATTTATTCTTGTTCAGAGAAAACCCAGAGATGGATTCTGTGATCCGGGTGGGTTTCGTCACCTACAATAAGGTTTTGCACTTCTACAATGTGAAGTCAAGCCTCGCTCAGCCACAGATGCTAGTCGTGTCGGACGTGTCAGACATGTTTGTGCCCCTGCTTGACGGCTTCCTGGTCAACGTGAACGAAAGCCGGCAAGTTATCGAGAGGTAAGTATGAACCAGATGGAAACAGATGCATGAGGCACGAGTGTTGCTATGATAGTCCAACCCAGTGGTTTGTGCTTTACAGTTTGTTGGACCAAATTCCAGAGATGTTTGCAGACACCAGGGAGACCGAGACGGTCTTTGGACCCGTCATTCAGGCAGGACTGGAGGCCCTGAAGGTGAATGCATGCACTTTACTGATTTTTGAGTTTTATCTGTTCTCAAAAACCTTAACCTTTTATTTAAACAAATTTACGTTATGATATTTCAACTGGATGTGAAATGAATAGTTTTGTAAATCTACGTACCTGTTTTCGGATTACAAAGATTGAGTCAGATCTAATGAATCTGAATCTATGACTGTGTGATTCAACATGTGGCTGATGATTTGATGTTGCATTGTCTGATTTTTCTCAGGCTGCAGATTGTGCAGGGAAGTTGTTTGTGTTTCACACCTCTCTGCCCATCGCAGAGGCTCCTGGAAAACTAAAAAACAGAGAAGACAAGAAGTTGATTGGAACAGACAAGGAGAAGGTAAACACAAACGCATACGGAACCTATTTTCTAAATGTAATAGCTCAGATTTTTGTCCAATAATCACGGTTTTTTTTTATCTCCAGTCTCTTTTTCAGCCACAAGGGGGATTTTACAACAACCTGGCTAAGGATTGTGTGGCGCAGGGCTGCTGTGTGGATCTTTTTCTTTTCCCTAATCAGTATGTAGATGTTGCCACGTTAGGAGTGGTTCCTGTTTCCACTGGAGGCTCAATATACAAATATACATATTTTCAGGTGAGTGAAACTCACTCTATGTCTCTTCTCTAATAATTTGTAACCTGGTGATGGTGATTTCTCTCAGCGGATATGATTTTAAATGTAACATTTTCATACTTCTTGTCTCCGTCACAGGCTCAAACCGATCAAGAGCGATTCCTGAATGACCTCAGGCGAGACGTTCAGAAACAAATGGGGTTCGATGCTGTAATGAGGGTGCGAACAAGCACAGGTGGGACTTTTTAACACCTAAAAATTAATCACAACATAAGATGCAACAAACTTTCCCAAACAAACATTGGGCAAATGATTTAACAAGTTTCATTTACTACTAGGTATCAGAGCAACAGACTTCTTCGGTTCATTTTATATGAGTAATACCACAGACGTGGAGCTGGCAGGTCTTGATTGTGACAAGGCCATCACTGTTGAGTTCAAACATGACGACAAACTCAGCGAAGAGACCGGTGCACTCATGCAGGTGTGCATATTTTTACAATGGCGTAAAAATCAAGAAATATCTTGAAACTGTATACTTTTACTTACTCACAAAATTGAGGTGGAATCCAAATCTGTTGTTTTGTGAGAAATATATTCTCTGATTTCCTGCAGTGTGCTGTTTTGTACACGAGCTGCAGTGGTCAAAGGCGTCTCCGTATCCACAACATGGCTGTCAACTGCTGCTCTCAGCTGGCTGACCTCTACCGCAACTGTGAGACCGACACAATCATCAACTTCTTGGCCAAATACGGTGCGTTTTTAGCTGGGAATTGTAGAAAAACTGCAGCTGATAGCTTGTTGTCATCAACATGCAGCTTTTCAAGTTCACTTACTCGTTTCAAAGTATAATGTCATTTTTGCGTGCTTTTGTGATCTGCAGCTTTCCGGGGTGTTCTGAACAACCCCACCAAGGCAGTGAGAGACACTCTGATCAACCAGTGTGCTCAGATCCTGGCTTGCTATAGGAAGAACTGTGCGAGTCCATCATCTGCTGGTCAGGTACTAAAAGCCCCAGCGAATATCCAATACCATCGCACATAGTGTTTCATTTTCACAAAAACTTAAGATTGATCTTTGTCTGTGTGTTTCCAGCTCATTCTGCCAGAGTGCATGAAGCTGCTTCCTGTCTATCTGAACTGCGTGCTGAAGAGCGACATCCTGCTGCCAGGAGCTGACGTCTCATTGGATGACAGGGCTTACCTTCGGCAGCTGATCAGCTGCATGGATGTTGCAGAGACTCACGTTTTCTTCTACCCACGCCTGCTGCCCCTGGTGAGACGTCAAACGCAGCCACTCAAAGATCTTTTCTGTTCGGATTGGATGTGTATTTTCACTGATAGATTCTTATAATCTGGCTGAGAGTTGATGAACTATATTAACTTGAACAAAAAACTCAAAAGAGCTGAGTAATATATTCTTTCTGACAGTATTAACTGTTTTGATGATTGACATTAATAAAACATCGAAACACTCCAAGAACTCGTCACTGTTGAACACATGATTGAATCAGTCCAACTTCTCATTTCAGGTTTAAATCTGTCTGATTATCTCTAGAAGAGTTGTTTGTACTATAGAAGTCAAAATACTAATTACGTTTTGTCTTTTCCTCTTAATTTTTTAGGTAAAGTTGGACAGCAGCTCTCTGCCGATAGCAGTGAGAGACTCAGAGGAGAGACTGTCGAAAGGTGGAGTTTATCTGATGGAGACGGGGCTCCACCTCTTCCTGTGGGTGGGGGCCAGCGTTCAACAGGAGCTGCTCCTCAACCTCTTCGGCACTCCGAGCTTCAGCCAGATCGACTCGACCATGGTGAGCAGGCATTCATCGTGTTTAGCGTTGTGAAAGTAGAACATCCTAAATGTTGTTGTACGGTTGGAAATGTTGTGTGTTCTTTCTGAATGTTGCTGTTGTGTTTCAGACAAACCTGCCTGTTCTCGACAACCCGTTCTCACAAAGACTCCGAGAGATCATCGACTCCTTCAGAGCGCAGCGCTCACGATACATGAAGGCAAGCTTTTTCTGTTACTTTTTACATCTCAAGTCTCCTAAAACGTCTCTTATCTTATGTGTCTTTGAGTTGTAAACAATTGATCTTAAGTATATTTAAAATGCCCCATAATTTAGCTTTTTATTTTAAAAAGTGGCATTAAATGCTTGGACATTGCTGGCATAATAGACATGTGTTTGGGAACTACTGTTTTAGGTGATCAGGTGTAAGTCTATGTGGTTTGCTCATATTTATTAAAATGTTTGTTTGTTTGGGTTTATGTTGACATGAAGTGGTAGCACAGCCTTGTGAAATCCTAATGTGCAAATGTGTTCTATACAAAATGTGATTATAGAACCTGTTCTGATAATTAAATTCCATGATCCAGCTAATCTCCAACCCAGATAACACAGAACCTTAAACATTCTGGTTAAAATAAATACTAAGTTTTTATCCAAGAAAAGCTTGTGCAACGTCTGCTGTCAAACGGAGGGAGCTTTTTACTGCTCGTTACTTGTAAAGCACAGAAACCCTGCTCTGCTCACATGGTCTCCTTGTTTTGCAGCTGATGGTGGTGAAACAAGAAGACAGAACTGAGCTGATATTCAGGCACTTCTTAGTGGAGGACAAGAGCGCCAGTGGGGGAGCGTCGTACGTTGACTTCCTGTGTCACATGCACAAGGAGATCCGGCAGCTTCTCAGCTAGACCCTTCACCTTTAAGCCCCTCACTTGTTTCCCAAACACCCGGCCTTTGTCACCTGTCTCCCCTTTCCCTCAAATGTTTTTTTTTTTTTTTTTTAATCATGTAAACTAAAACTCTTCTTACTGTCAGCTGAGCACCAGAGACCAGCTCGCAGATCACATCACATGTGTGATGGTGAGTGTTTGGAGATGAGGATGTGATGTTAGTAAAGCTTTCCTGTGCCTCAAATCTACAGCTCCGACACAGCAAAGAGCAAAATAACTGACAGGGAAGGGTCATGTACATAAATAAGTAAACAATTATGTATGCAACAGTCCGAGTGTAAAGGAGAAAGCTGATGCTAAAAGTAGTTGATGTACTTTCTGTATTTCTAGCACTGAAAGGCTCGTGTATTTTTTTGGGTGGGAGGGGGCAACTTAAATAGCAAACACTTTTTATATGATTGAGTTCTGATTCAGTGACAGACATCTATGTATGAAAAGAAATGAAAAAAATGCTGTTCTAGATGTCTCT
Source organism: Millerichthys robustus (assembly GCA_034783495.1). NCBI lineage: Eukaryota > Metazoa > Chordata > Actinopteri > Cyprinodontiformes > Rivulidae > Millerichthys > Millerichthys robustus. Next base: position 12,208,322 of record JAVKLF010000047.1, read on the forward strand.
TATCCACCTTAATCATGGCCTTAGAACCTTCCCCCACGCTGCTTCAATCATCCATAATGTGTGCTTGTTTTCACATGAGAGGATTAGCCGCCATTTTGCCCCGTTTTTAATCCGCCGCAGTGAATCCAGGTGCAAACATCTGGATTTAGGTGTCGCTCAAGCCGGGGAAATTGAGAAAATATTTAAAACGTACCTTTAGAAGTTAAAATACTTGTTTTAAATGGTTGAAATAAACTGAAAATAAAGCTGTTTTAAGACTAATTAAATCAAACCGGATTTGTTTAAGACTGTTTTAATAAATGATGCCAACATCTGGCTCTGGTTTCTGAACTGTTGTGAACCAGATGTGCACTTTAGATTGTTTATTTGCAGCACAGCAGAGTGAAGGACAATTTCTGAGGCGTGGGAGCGTCTCGGCTCAGACTCTGTAGAGGATCATTGATGTATCGTGCTGCAGACTTTATATTAATCACAAATTTGTATGAAAGAGGACATTTCTAATTTAAAAGAAGCACAGAATGACAGCAAATGAGTGAGAAGCAGTTGTCTTGGCACTGAAGAGTGGCAAAAGCTATTCAGTGTAAATAAAAGATGAAATCTGTACAGAATTAATAGAAAATAACAATTTCAAAGACATGCCTGGGCAGTTGTGGTTTAATGGGTTTGGTGTCCCAATAAGCCGAAATATAAACTTTACTGAAAGAGTGGAACAACGTGGGTTTTGAGATGCTTCTCTGTGAGAGACGTGTGTGTGTGTGTGTGAATGCGGGGTCGGTCCTGGTGAATTTCTCGCGAGGAACAGAGGGATCAGCCAACATACAAACCTTTGATCAAACGTACTTTTCATTTATCAGTTTGTTCCATTTTAATGATGTGAACTAGTATTTGGTGTGTCTGCAGCCCTCTGTTCCGTCTTTCTGTTCACTGATTCTGATTGACTCGTCATCATGACTAAATGTTATTTTTGTTCCTTTTTCTTTTCTCCCCATTGCCTCTTGGGACTGCTAATAAACCAACTGTTGAAAGTAAAAAACCGCGCATCTTGATTCTCTTGTTCGTGACATTGAAGGAAAAAGTGAATAAATTATTTGCTGAAATGCATTGAGATCACATTTTTTTACAATGCATTTTAAAATCCATTTTTCCAAATTTACGTAACACTTGTTTTAGTTCCTGTTTTTGTAGACATACTAAAAAAATGTTTGTACTGCACTAACTGTTGTGTCCTCATTAACAAGTTGGGATTTTTGTGGTTTTAGTGCAGATAATTGTGAAATCACATTTTTTTATGTCACTATATGAAAATCCAAACCAGGCAATATTGTTATTTGCAAAACTGATTCTTTCCACAGTTGCACTCAAAACTTTACATATTGTTTCAAAAATGATATATGATGATCAATAGGTTTTTATTTTTCAAGAAATGGATCCAATTTTACATGTAGGTCTTTAGGATCAGCACTAAATATTACAGGAATTTATGAATTAGATGTAGCATTTCAAAATTTATTTAAAAAGCAAACTAACTGCTTAAGAATTACTGCTTTTTGGAGATAAAACTGGTTTTATCATAAGGTTTGATATTGATCTTTAGGCTGCTTCCTCTTCGGGTATTGTCCTCCATCTCACTTTGTCTTCAATCTAACCACAAAAATGAGACAGCTGTTGGACAAACACTGTCTGTGTGAGACTAAAATATCATTTTTGATTTAAACAATTAGGGTTCGATAAGAAAACCTCTTGTAAACAGGATTGTAATATCATGATTCATGAACTTCCAAAAGCCTTTATGTACAAAAATCCATAAAGAATGGCAACAACAGTATAAAAAGATAAAACATAAAATAAAATATCTTTTTATATATATATATATAACGGTATCAAATAATTCATCTGTGCTATATTTTACAGAGCAAAAGATTGGAAGCCATTGCCAGATCAGACAATAATGCGTATAAAACAAACATGTAGAATAAGTTGCAAAGGTACCATGGGGGGTAAGAATGATTTACACAAAATAAACTAAAAGACATTTAATCAGTGTTTATGGGCTGATTAAAGCATCATGACTAAACAACTTTAAATAAACAATCACATATTGTTCACCATATTTCATGTCAGACATTTTAAAACATCTTATGTTGAGAAATAAAGTTTCAGTCATTTTGACTAAACCTTGAAAATAGCGCGATCTCATGTAATACCATAAGATGTGACTTTTAGCGTATGTGTTCTGAATGACTCTCAGCTACTACCACACCACATTTTAGCTTAATATCTGACAAACTGGCTCAGTTAAAGTCATTTTTGCCTTGACATCAAACTGTTAATGAGTTGTAGATGTACATTTATTTCTGAACGTTTTATTAAAATCTATGTAGTGCTTCTTTAGATATTTTACTGACAACAGTTAATAGCAAAGTTTTTAAAATAAATCTCTAAGGATCCATTAGTGCTCAAACTTTGTTGGGAATGATTCTCAATTACCACCAAATTTGACCATATACATGGCTGCATGTATATATGTACATGTATGTGGTCAAATTTGGTGGTAATTGAGAATCATTCCCAACAAAGTTTGAGCACTATGTACATTTTTAAGTTTGCTAAAGCTGTTGTTGTTGCAGCCACCTTGAATGGGCTTCAGTCAAAACAATCAGTTGTAGATGTATGGCAAATGATTGCACTTTTCCGAGTTTTAGTTCATTTGTCTGCTGGTTCATGAGGTTTTGAAAACAATCTTTTAGTCTTCAAAGATGGGCGGTAACAATATTTTTGTCTTTATGTTTAATGTTAAATTGTAGCAGGTTTGTTTTGGGTTTTTTTCCAAATGTCACAGCAGACATGAGGCTCAGAGTTGCAGCATCAGGGTCTCAGAACTAGATTTTTTAAATATCCAAGAACTGATCTGAATTAGCATAACAGTATTGTTGAGTCCACCCAGGCCAGGTGGAACCCGGGATACACAGGCTCAGTGAAGGTGGTGTGGAAAGTGTGGAGAAGGGTAAGTTCACCACTAGAGACCCTGTAGAAGGACAGGGTTCCCGAGGACCAGTCGAGGTAAACGCCTACTCTATTGGAACTGGGTGAAGCAGGTAGAACGTCGTTCGTGCCTCCGTGTAGAACCCTGTAACCATCTTTGGTGTAGCTCAGAGCCCAAGACACCTCATTCCTGCCCAACCAGCAGTCAGAACCTTCCCCCTTCCTGCAAATCCGTCTGTAGGTCACTCCTACGCAGCCTCTCCCGCTCCATTCTGTTTCCCAGTAGCATCGACCCGTCAGTCCCTCCTTGCACAACACCTGAGTCCTGAAATCAAACCTGTCCGGGTGATCGGGATACGGCTGCTTGGTCCAACGTGTTGCCTTCCTGTTTCCCTCCGACAGAGACAGATCTCTGTGTGCGGTGTTTGGGTCCAGGGTCAGTTTGTTTGCATCTGATTGATCAGATAACATAAAAATAGATGATTAGTTATACGAGTTAAAATAAAAAAACATAAGAATATTCTGATTGCTCACATTTCTTTGGACCAGGCAGGATTCTGGATTCACCACACTGCTCCACACTAATGCAAAACACAACAAAGTTTGGTGACCACAAAGGTAACTGATGGTTCAAACGATCATCGTCCCTACCTGAGTGAATCCAGAGTGCAGTGTGGGTCCTCCAGCAAAGCTGTCAGCAGCATCAGGCCGGAGTTTCCTGGGTGGTTAAAGCTCAGGTCCAGTTTTCTGAGGTGGGAAGAGTTCAGTGCTGATGCCAGGAAAGTGCAGCCCTCTTCAGCCACTCTACACCCGGACAAACTGTAAAAAAGGGGGACATGGGTTTTACTTGGATGTCTACTGCGATAACCGGAGAGAAATTACATTTTCTGTGAAAATGCAGCTTGAATGACTTAATGCTGAAGTAGCTGGAACAGTCCAAAGTAGCAAAACATTAGATAAAAGCTAAAAGAAACAAAACACCCGCAACAAAACAAAAGCAGCTAAATGCTACCTTAAAAAAATAAAAGTAACAAAACTTAGTAAAAGTTAAAATGATCAAAAGAAAGAGCAGAGAATGATGATTAATAAATGGTTAAAAAGCACAAAGTATGCAGAAGTAGTTTCATATTGTGTGTTTGTGTACATATATATATATATATGAAAATAAAACTAGGAAAACAGAGGACGTACACGAGTTGTTCCAGTTTACAGTGAGGACTTCCCAGACCAGTAGAGAATGTTCTGACTCCTGTATCCTGAATGTCGTTGTCTGTAAGATCCAGGACTCTGAGTTGGCAGCAGGCAGAGCTGATGACTGATGCCAGTGTGTCGGAGCTGTCTTCTGTCAGGCTGCAGCTTTTCAGTCTGAATAAACAGAAAATAAAGTAAAAACAAGCGCGAGTTGCTTAGAGGGTCCCTGTGTGTGGAGCAGAGAGGGACACTGACCTGAGTGTCTCCAGTTTGCTGGTCTTGAGTCCATCAGAGAGCTGCTTCAGTCCCACGTCTGTCAGGTCGTTGTTGCTCAGGTCCAGCTCCCTGATTTGGGATGAGCGGATGCCAGTGGAGAGGTTTTCACAGCACATCGCCGTGAGGTTACAGGCATTCAAGCTATAGCACAGAAGTAGAATGAGGACGATTCATATTGCAACAAACGCAACTCATTTCATATAAATAGAGTCAAACAATATTCCATTTAGTTGATGAAATTTAATCCAGTCATTCAGTCAGATTCATGTCTTGTTCACACAGAAACAGTTTTTCCAAAGTCATATTTGTATGTGTCTTTTTTAAAAATAGTCTTGAAAACATTTCTTGAAATGTAACACACATACGTATGTGACAAACAAAAGTTTGCAACATCTGAACCACAAGAGATATTGCACATCTGACTGCAGCGATCCATTTCTAAAACAATTCTAGCCTTCTGTAATATAAAACACGACCCCCTTCCCATTGGCAAAATCTGTTTTTGATCCAATGCGGCGGTTTTCAAGATGACGGCCATGTTCTGGACATAGCCTAAAAGATGGACCCCCTCACCCAATACTTGCTGGCGTCCTCAGATATTTTGTTGTCCTTTTTGTTTCTAAACTAAAAAGGGGTCGTGAGACTTTTGACTCACCTGTACGTCACACAACACAAATCTTGATACAAAAATGGCAAAATATTGGTTCATTTACAATTAAAGGACGATGTAAAATGTTTGGACTTTGGAAATGTTTTGGTTTAGTTTTTAAGACGTCTTTTAGCTCATGTTAACGCTATTGCATTTCTGGAGGTTACAAACAATCAAGTACCACTGTTTGCCATTTCAAGGACTTACTTACTTTGCCACTTGGACTGTTTTCACCACAGGCAGCAGTCTCAGAAGCCCCTCCTCTGACCGGGTGTAGTTCCCCAGGTCAAACACGCTCAGTTCTTCCTCTGAGGTCAACAAGACAAAGACCAGCGTGGCCCACTGGGCAGGAGAAAGGTTGGTTTTGTTCAGCATGCCTGAGCTGAAGTAGCCCTGAATCTCCTCCACAAGCGAGTGGTCGTTCAGCTCATTCAAGCAGTGAAACAGGTTGAGGCAGCGGTCCGCAGACTGGCTGTCCAGGATCCTCTCCTTTATGTGGTTAATGATTTCAGTTCTTGTCCTTTGGTGTGTTCTGTTGTTGGTCATCAAATGTTTCAGCAGTGCCTGGTTGGTTTCCAGTGACAGGCCCAAAAGGAAGCGCAGAAAGATGTCAAAATGGCCGTTTTCACACTGCAAAGCCTTTTCTACTGCATCTTTATAGAGGATGAGCTCTGACGATTCCCTGGAGAGGAGGCGGCGTGAAACAGATGACTTCTTGACCAGAACGTTGGTGTTTTCGTTGTGGAAAGTGAGGTAGACGTACAACGCTGCAAAGAACTCCTGAATGCTCAGGTGCACAAAGCAGAACATCTTCTCCTCGCACAGCGCCATCTCCTCGTTGAAGATCTGCGTGTAGACTCCGGAAAATGTGGACGCCTCGGAGACATTGATGCCATTGAGGATGAGGTCGCGCTCGTAGAAGATCAGGTGTCCCTTCTCGAGCTCTTTGAAAGCCAGTTTGCCCAACGGGAGAAGGTTAGTTCTCACACAGTCAGCGTTGGACTTCCTTCTTCCCAAGAGGCTTTGCTTCATGTTGTCCACATACAATGACAGGAAATGGATGTACATCTGCGTGAGAGTCTTGGGTGTTTCTTTGCTGTCTTTTATCGCCAACTTCTTCTCGAGAACGCTCGCCGCCATCCAGCAGAAGACGGGTATGTGGCACATGATGTGCAGACTGCGGCAGGATTTCACATGGGCGATCACCCGGTTCGCCAAGTTCTTGTCGCTGATTTTCCTCCTAAAGTATTCATCTTTTTGAAGGTTGTCAAACCCTCGCACCTCAGTGACCAGATCAATGTACTCCACCGGGATCTGACTGGAGGCCACCGGGCGGGACGTGATCCACACCAGAGCCCGAGGAAGCAGTCGTCCCCTGATCAGGTTGGTCAGAATGACCGCGATTGTTGTTGACTGCATCACATCTGATAATATTTCACTTTTATTGAAGTCCAAATACAGACGGCTCTCGTCCAGACCATCCAGGATGAAGAGCATTTTGGTTTTAGAGTCGTGAAAGATTCCCACATCTTTTATCTCGGGAAAAAAGACGCAGAGCAGCTCTGTGAGGCTGAAGGGTTTTTTTCTCATCAAATTCAGCTCTCGGAAAGAAAGCGGGAACACAAACTCCAGGTCTGTGTTTCCCCTCTCCTCTGCCCAGTCTAAAGTGAATTTATTGGCTGATACGGTTTTTCCAATCCCAGCCACTCCTCTTGTAACCACAGTTCTTATCGGCCGTTCTCTACCAGGTTGAGGAACAAAAAGCTGGCTGCAGTGGATCGATTTCTCCTGGGTTACACATTTCTTTGAGACCTTCTCGATCTGCCTCACTTCATGCTCCTTGTTGACGTCACCACATCCCCCCTCAGTGATGTAGAGCTCTGTGTAGATTTGATTTAGCGATATCTTATTTGCACCTGTCGTTATCCCGTCGAGCAAGTGACTGAACTTCCTTTTCAGAGTAGCTTTCAGTTTCTGTTGACACTTGGCAGTTTTATCTGAGGAAGGCAGACAGAGTCATAATTTAGAGTTGTTCTTTGTATTTTTTTGCACATTGAGCAATAATTTGGTCTTTTCGATGTGTTAACTTTCCCATGGCCATGAGAAGAAGTACTCACTTTGGGGATGTTGAATGAAGAAACTGCTTGTTCCGTTCTGATCTGACACATCCTTCAATCCTGAAAAAATAAAAATAAAAACGATCAGAGAAACTCCAAATCCATTTTGGCTTTTTAATCCCACCTAAATGTATGTTTCAGGACAGATCACAACAAAAGCAAAATAAACCTTTGCAATTTTACCTTGTAGTTGTGAAAACTGGATTAGTTGCATTACGTCTAACCTTATAAATACAGTACTCTACTACCACACCAAATTCTGTTTTTTTATCTTTAAAATAACGAGGCAATAACAAAAAATATTAAAAGAGAAACCATCTTGATCAGTGTGTTTCCTCACCCTGATCTTTAAGATGCATGTTTTTCCAAATGAGGAAGGCAGTTTTAACTCACTTCTGTGTACTTTACATCTCAGTACCTTGACTTGTCAGTACGTTGATGTTGACACTGCCGATGGAAGAACCAATGATGGAAGGAGCGACCACACTGCCCCCAGTCTGAGCCGTGAAGATGGGCTGGAAGTGATGAATTGATGCTTGAAGTTTGGAAACGGACTCTGAAACAATAAAGGATTAAAACTCTGTTTCAGATTTTCAGCTTTTACAACATGTTTTAGCAATCATTCAGCATTTGCACTTCATTTTTGCAGAAAATACAAATGTCGCTAGAGTACTTTTGATTTAGTTACTTAATCATTTTATTTCTTTGTGTTTTAATCCACTGTAAAACCTCAGTAAGCTAAATGTGTCATGTTGTTGAAATATTTTAAATTTTCAAACAGAACAAAACATTTGAGTTTTTTGATCCTGTTTGGAGGTTTTGAGTCCAGTTTGTTCATCAAAATGAAACTAATGTTCTTCTTACCTTCAAAGACCTCATTTATTTTATCAGCAACAATCTCTTGCTCCATTTTCTGATCTCTCATTTTTAATTTGTAGATCCTTTTAAATAGAGAAACGTCATTATCTCAGCCCGTGTGTACATGTTCAGTCACTCAGCCACAAAACCTGCAAACAAACAAAAGACTTTCATCAAACAGTGGTTGGGAATTAAGTTTTAATCATAAAAAAGTGAAATAAATTCCTACCTGCTTCAGTGTTTATTACCGCCATCTGTTTTGCTCACTGCCTGAAATCTGAAAGACTTGTTTCCTGTTTGAACAGTAAAAAAAAAAACCAGGAAGTCCCGTTTTTTTATTTGTATTTTGTCTGTGCACTCTGAAAAGAGTGACTGAAACCGCAGCACTTTTATTTTTTACAAAATGAAACCATCCAAACAACAGCAATCTATGTTGATTCAGTGAATTAATATATAAATTTGATTATTTTTACAAAAGTAGAAGTGTCACTTTAACAATATCAGCATTAAACTCTGATCATTTATGTTAAATGTGAAAACTTTTGGGTTAAAATACTGCTTTTTCCCTAAATGTCAAAATCCCAAAAAGTGCTAAGCTGGCTTATTTTTCAATGTTTTTATGATGGCAAATCACTAGCACTAGTTTAATGGATTGTAATAGTTTAAAGTGTTATAAAAATAAAAGTAGATCATTGGCTGATTATTTTTGTTTAACATGATGAAAAGATGCCTGTTGATACAATGAGTGTCCTGAAGGGGGCAGCCGAGAGATCTTTATTTGGGTCCAAACCGTTTTAAGGCTCTTTGTGTTTTCATCACTGC
>JAVKLF010000047.1:12225901-12242941 GCA_034783495.1 Millerichthys robustus
AGACCTGTCCAGGTTAGCCCCGCCCCTCACACTGTGACTGATGGATATGGGCACCAGTGACCCTGAAAGGAAGAAGATGGATGGATGGATGGATGGATGGATGAACAGCCACAGAATTCAACACTTACTGGCTCTTATTTCATTTTTCCAAATAAAACAAATTGCTGTTTCAGCAGAACATTAAATGATTTACAGAACAAAAACATTCTGTATAAAACAGAATCTGAATTATAAAAGATATCTTTTGTAAAATAAAAATGCTTTAAAGTTGGACTTAATATTAAATAAGTCTCATGAAGAAATATAAAACCTACAAAGAGAATCTGTTTTAGTAGAGTTAGGCCCGTCGTGATAAACAATAAACGGATTATTCACACGATAATAAAATGAGGTTGGTAAATTTTATTCACCTACTTGTTTCTTTTTCTTCGTGCCTCTCTGTACTAAACAGACCGGACGATAGAAGGCTTCACTCCGGAGCATCGGACTCAACCGACCCCTCCTCTTCTTGTTTCCTAAGCGTAGAGGTCTCTGACATCAAGTATTTGCCAGGCTCAGGGTTTCCTACAGTGTCTTATAGGGCTGGCAGACCACCAGTCCATACATGCTCTCCCACCAGGCTAAACGTTGTTTGTTTGTTTAGCAGCTTAGCGCTTCGTTCCACAACACAGAGCCGGGCCCTGAGCTGAAGGGGATCCTTGAGGGATAGTACCAACGTGGCCCAATACGACATGAAACACTGAGGCGTTGAAATGACTGACGTACTCGCACTACCCCCTGAAGTGAAAGGAGCCCCCTGACATCAGACACACTGTAGAAACTTTATTTCACCAGTTTACTGAATGTTAGCAGAAGATAGCCTATAGGCTATTGTTGGTGTCAAGGGTGAACATATGTTTATAATAAATTAATATTATAAATATTATGGGTTTGAATTGGTTTCAAAGCGGAACATGACAGCTGCATTGTGGGAGAACTTAGGATGCAAACCCAATGACTGAGGTGAAGCACTTCACCTGTGGAGCCAGTATGTAGCAACTAAAAGCAGCATGTGCATCTAAAATAAAGTTTATTTTGGATGTTTAAAATGTGTTCCAGTGTTAAATGTTTTTAGAAGTTAAAGTTTATCGATCTTTGAGAGGATGTACTTGTATTATAATGATTGTATCATTGTGTTAGTTTAAATATGGTCTCCAGACAATATTGCTGTTTAATTTCTGAAACAATTTATTGTCTAGCAAAATTTGTCATTGTGACAGGCTAAGGCAGAGCGCCTCCGTCCTTACAGAGCTTTATCAAAAACATGTATGTATTTCTAAAGCATATCTGATTCCACTAAACAACAAAATCTTGGATAAAGTCGTGCAAACGTCTGTCTCGCTCAGCTTGCTGCTTCTCTGTGTTTCTGATGCGAGTCTGACAGGAAGTGGTCATCTCGTGGACTCTTACACATCCAGCTGATCGTGGGGAACACGGGTTCCAGAGTTTGATCTTTTTGAGCTTTCAGCTGAGTCACGGAACACGCTGGCAGCTGATGGAAAACTTGGTTCAGCTTGTAATGCTAACCATGCTAACAATACAGAAAAAAGATGTTTAAAACAGTTGAAATATGCAAACAGTGATGATTTTGTCTTTGACTAAAATATGTAAATGATTTTTACAGTAGGATCTGCAGCTCAGCAGCTTCTCCTCTCTCCCATGATAAGTATTCTGCTCCTAATAATTAATGAGCGTTCACAGCATGAAGGATGAAGTGTCAGTAAAATGAACAAATGATGTAAGAATCTAACACACCGAACATGCAGGTTTTGTCTTTAGCTGCCATATAATTTAAAGAGAGATCTTGTGTGATGTGTTCAGATGTGTCAACCTTAAAGAGCTATAATCTGTCTTAAAATCAGATAAACTGTACTTGTTGTTTTGTTCAATTTTGACTGTAGAGAGAGGAAACTAAGTAATGTGACCAGCCAAATTTAAACATACTGATAAAGAAGCAGAATGCCATTCTGTTTGAATATATATATATATATATATAATATAATAATAATAATATATATAATATAATATAATAATAATAATACTAATAATAATACTAATAATAATAATAAAAAATATATATATATATATATATATTATAAAACTGATGTTTAGACTCTTAAGACTCAGTGTCGGGGGATAAACCATCGTCACACCAAGCCTCAGGAACTGAGTGAAGGGCAGCTGACCTGAAGATATGACCAAGGTAAAGACCAGTAGTAAAGAGGCAGAATGATGAAAGACAGGTTCCTCCTTCAACTGGACTAGTCAGAACTCATCTGTTGAATGACCCCTTTGACCCTCACCTCCACCTCTGTTTGCACGCATCACCTTGTCCCCGTCCCATGACGGGCCCTTCAATTATTTCTGCCCATTGATCGCTGCTGATTGCTGTGAATTATTTAGACTTTGCTGAATTTGCCAGCTGAATGGGAAGAAGGCCAAGAGAGAGAGAGACATTTCAGGTCAAATAAATGACATGTATGAAGTGTGGGCTTCTCCCTAAGAACAGCGACAGAGGAACCTAAACCATGCTGTTTGCTGAAGTGCCTCTCTCTGCCTCAGGTTCGTCTGGTGCTGGAGAGGTCCAGTACCAGGGGAACCTGCAGCCTGGATGGTGCAGTCAGTCCAGGCCACATGCAGGCCCGTGTCAGTGAAACTGCAGTGGGTACACACTCGTGGATATTAGAGCTGCCTGAGGTGTGTGTGCACGTCTCCAGCTTGTTACTGCTCAAAGGGTTTACTCTGTTTGTCTGCAGTGACGGCACTGGATCAATTTAAAAAATGCTTGTCAATAACTTTTACAGATGTGTTTTACAACTAATCTGTTTTTGGAGCCAATCCAAGTCAAGAATTCTTCCCAAGAGATCCCATCAGTCAACACAAACATTGTTTTCTTACATTTGTTCTAAATGCAGTGATAAATAGGAAATTTAACACCGCTTCCTCAAATATATCATCCATCATAACCCCGGTCTGTGCCGGAGGAGCCTAAATGTAAAAAGAGAACCGAGGGTCACAGGAGCGGTAGGCTGAGGTGGACCGTTGTCTCGAGGTGTCCTGTTTGACCCGGTTTGTGTGGCAGGAGGGTGCAGGCAGAGCCTGGGGCTAAGTGAAAATGCCACTCATTCCTGAAGAGTTCCCGGCCTCGTCAAGGTTAGCGGTTTGTCTTTGTGAGTTGAAGGATTGATGCATGAGCCTGTCTGGCGCTGAATTCAAAGTCCAATGCTGTCACGCCCCCCCCCCCCCCCCTTTTTTTTTTTTTTTGTCAAAGCTGCATGCTGTACCCCCTTTGGGCTGGAGTGCTGAGCATGCACCCCCCCCCCCCACACACACACACACACACACACACACACACACACTATGAGCCTCTCACTGTAACTCTCAAACTCTACAGCTCCCTGCAGCCCCACCCGCCTGTCCTCTGATGGCCTCCCACTCATGCCACATTAAACATTTAGTGAGGCACTCTGGATCTGTGTGACACCATCTTTTAGCGCCCTCGCTCTCTGGAAAAAAGCATGCATGCTTGACAGTGGAAACTTGAGACAGCAGTCACAGTGCTCTCAACCAACCTTTCTTATTTACGTACAAGTGCATGCTCTCAATTACAAGGTAAAAAAATCTGGACTTTAGAGAAACCACCTGCAGAAAGAGGAAGACCAACATTACTCAATAGATCCCTGAAGTGTGTATTTATGTGCTCCATACTTTTTCCATGAACAAATTGAACAGGCCTTTTGGGCACAAACTCGCAAGACCAAAACAGCTCCAGACTCAATCTATGCATGTATTGAATCCTAAAAGACAGAAATAAAGAGACTTAGAAAAAGACAACGTAAATGAGGCACAAAAAAACACAGCAACGTGAATAAATTAGAGTCCTAAACACTGAACACAAATGCAGGAAAAAGGTGCACATATTTTCAAAACTAAGCTCCATAATTTCACAAATGATGCACAAATAATGAAATGAAATGCAAAATGTCAACATTCAAGATAAAAGTTTACTCACATGAGACTCAAAAGTAAGTCAAATGATTTTTAATAAAAACAAAATGGCCACAAAATGACAAAAAAAAGAGCAAGAAGAATGAAAAATGAAATCATATGCACATTAGATCAGTAACGCAAAATGCACAATGTCACAAGAAAAAATATATAAATAGGCTTCAGGCACAACCACAAAGATGAATGTCAAATACAATGAAAGGACTAAAAAAACAAAGGACATACATGTAAATAAATGTAAAGTTACTCTTGGGCTTAGAAGCAATGTAGAACAATAACAAATATAAAACAATGCTAAACATTTGAGACAAATATGAATTATTGGGCATGAAATGACCAAAAAGATCCCACAAAAACACTATTCATCAACACTGTAAAGATCCGAGTGACTGAATGAGATTAAAACAACCACAACCACGTCTGTATGGTTTGTTTCCAGTTTGTGTGTGCTCTCTGGAGAAAACAAGTGTGGGTTGTACTCAGTGACCTGCTGTTTTACGACTCGTCTATAAGTTTGTCTCTGCTGCAGTGAGGTGTGACCCAGGGTTTGGGTGGATCCCAGGCGGTGCAGTGAAAATCTGCAGGGTAGTTCCTTGCAATATTTGGAAGATATCAGAAGAAACAAGAAGAAAAAAGAAAAAAGGGCATCAGAGTTTTTTATTGACTTGCCATTCTGCAGAGCTGTGCGCCTCTCAGCAAAACGTTGTCTCAACTTGATCTAACGCCCTCTAAATACTGATTGATTGAGCTAAAATGTAGCAACAATTCAGCTCCATCTCCTCACAATCTCAATGACTTCACTGAATTCAAGTCACTGGTTTCAGTTTTACGGCAAGCAGTTGTATCATATAATCAGACCACGCTACTAAAAAAAATGCTATTTTTGGTATAGGTACTCACATTCCTCTTTGTGTAAATTTAATAATTTAAAATGCATTCTAAGGTTTCCAAAAATCTACTGTTAAGAAAAATTAAGGTTTGATATCTAAAAAAAACTGGTGTTAAAGCTTTTCCTTGATAAATAATGACGTTGAATTCAGGTGTGAACAGCCTCAAATTGCACTGAAAATATTTTTACTCAGACCATTTTCAGAGATGTTCTGGACCCTTTTTTCTTTGCAATATTATTAATTTGTACTGAGCCAAGCTGTAGGACCTCCTATTTAACTGACAAGACCCATGCACAGCAGCTAAACTATTATCTGAACTTCTCAGGGTTAAAAAATTGACCATAAACTACATGTCCTACTGTATAATTCATGTTAACGATTATACTCATGAAATGACAGCATCCCACAACTAGGTAGATGTGCACAGGGTATAAAAGTAGCCTGCAGTCAGTGAAATTTGCCCCAAAAAATCTCAATTTTGTTGCAACTTTGGCTACTTTTTCTGCAGATCAATTGTACTGGGAAGTGGGAATTTCCCACTAACAAGTCAGAAATTTCCCAACCTAGTGTTGGGAAAGTGACAGAGTTCAGAATTCAAGAAGGCAGCTACTCACCAAAACACAGCTGTGGGTATAACTCTCTTACTTTTTCTTTTAATAGTATTTATGTATTATTTATTTCACATTCAGCCACTCGTATACGTAGTACTTTTGAGTGTTCAGGACGTGTAAAAAACATGTTTCTATGCAGTAAATACAAAGTCGAGCTCAGTTATTGTTTGTTAGCTGTGCTCAAATGTAGGAATGAGATGAGGAACATGATGTTTTTGTTAATTCAACGTTAAAAATGAATCCTCAAAGTTAATTACAACTGGCCCTTGGTGAAAATGAGTTGGACACTGCTGGTGTAGAGAGTTTCTATTTTGAATGTTTTAAGCTAATTTGGCCTGTTGTGGTCACTATAATGGGCTGAGGCAGTCCCAGAACAACAACTTGAGCAATGTTGCATTATTATCACCTTATTAAACACAGCACTAATTGTAAATTTCCTGTTCACACATCATTTATCAGCGCATTGTCACTGAGCTGTATTTTTATTGGTTAAAATCTTCAGTTTGTTTTAACTCACAGAAATCATTTATCCTAGTATTATTTCTCTCTTTTTACATAGTTAAGCTAATCAAAAGACAACTACAATTTAAAATGCTCTGATGTTAATATATATATATAATTTAGACGTCTGTATTCATAATAATTTTTACAGAAGCATCCATAGACCTGTCAAAGTCATGTTTGCTGCTCAGTTGCTCAACCCACCATGCCATGTTTTTGCTCAAATTTACACACAAAGCAGATGTTTGACATCTGATTGTTTTGGGGTACGCATTTTAAAGCCAGAGATGAAAGCTCTCAATGTAGGTTGGATCACGCAAGACAAATATAAAATGTCAGGTATGAACAGGGTTTAATAGGATGAAAGGTATTCTGGTTAGCTATGAATTCTCGCCTATTATGTGACAATTTAGTTGCCGTACTTCTAAATCTCGCGAGAATTTATTCACTCCTTTTTGCAACACACACATGCACATACACCATCATCATCACCGCCCCTCCCTTTCCGCCTTCGCTTGCCTCTCTTTTTTTCAGTCCTGCTCGCCTGTCAGAAAGGTACTCCAGTGTTGGAGGTTAGGCTACCCTCCTCTCGGACCCCCGTACGAGAGCCAGCCGCCGTCGTACCCCAAGGCTCGGGCTCCCACCCCCCTCTTTCACGACTCCAACCATGGCAACCACCGTTACTTCCACACGGTTCACCGACGAGTACCAGCTATACGAGGAGCTCGGGAAGTAAGCAGCAGCAGAGTGCATCGTGTTTGTCTTGTTCTGTCCCCCACCCCGCAACCTCGCCTCACATTATTTCTGCTTAGCCGGCTAACATGTGATATTTAGCTCGAATCGCTTACCGACTGACAGCTTTAGCGCTAAAGTATAAATGTCAGCATGAGGCGTTATCGTCGCGGAGCGATTGGGCTAAATTAACCGCAGATTTTGACGGGTAACCCATAGCGGCAGCAGCTACCACCATGCTGCTGATATTGATAAACTAGCCGAGTTAGCCGCCGTTGCGCCTTTTTGGTCGCAAGCGGCGATGAATAAATCGCGCAGGCGGGCTTGCTTGGTGCGTTATCAGCGACTGTCCGCTCCTTCCGTGTTCGCCAGCCCGGTGTTTGCTGGTCCGCCAGAGCCGTCGGCGGGCCCCCCTGAGACGCCTGATATTTTGCCGGCCCGCGGCTCTGACACATCCGCTGCTTGGTTCGGTCCTACTTGCGGCTTTTCTGGTCGCCAGCTAAGCTAGGCCAGACACTGTAGCCTTTGCAGATGATTTGTGTGACCGTTGTTTTTAAAAGAAAAAAGCTGAGCACCCCCCGAATTACTCAATCAGGAAGTGATTCGGTTCGGGCCCCCCCCGGAGAGGGTTTTGATTGCTCTGTAATGCCGGGGCTGTGTCCACCATTATTTCATCATGTTATCAGTGAATCATTTTCTCCTCGTGCGTCTATCACAGATCTGATCACCTGGCAGGTATTGGGTCATATTACTGTGTAAAAGACAGAGGTGCGTTTCTTTGTATTGGAATAACTGCAACACAAAATTACGTGACTCACATTTTTAATAAACTCGGTTTTATCACCACTAAGTAAATGATTTATGATGTATTTTGTCTCATCTTTTAAAGTTACTATTGTTTTTTACTGTAATATTTAAATTCTAGAAATTTTTCTGAAGGAAGTTGTCCAAAATTAGAACGTAACTTTGAAAAAATGCTTAAATTTTGATACATGAGAACCAAGATAAGAAAAAAATGTTAAAGCCTCGGTCATTAGCTCATTTTGGTCACCATGGTAACTACACACCTGTGTCTCTCACTCCCTGACTGCCAAGTTGAGAGACAAACATGCTCAGTCAGTCACTGTGCAAAAACAGTCATACAGTATTTTAAATATTTTCAAACTTAAGCAACTGAATACTCTGTTAGACTGACCTTTTTATGTGTTTAACTATTTTATTTAGAAGATAAAGCAAATTTGAAAAACCCTACTCTTCAGGTTTCGAATTAGTTTTGAACTAAATAAAACACTGTAGACTTGTACACTGTGTTTTGGGGTGATTTAAGACCAAATTCTAAGTCTTATAGTTGTGAGAGAACATAAGATACAGGACAAAAAATGTTTTAATAACTGTGTTAACAGAAACGCATACATTTAATCGTAGTAGCTGAATTTTTTTTTTGATCAGATCACAAAATCTGCTAGCCTGCAGACTTTGGTGTTTGAATGGCAAGCCAACCACACAACCACCCAGTCTGTTAATGTAATATCTTTTGCTCTTGGCAATGAAAGCTGCTCCTAATCAGCAGCAGGGCAGGGTTAGTCTTACAAAGATATACTGCCCTAAATTTCTAGCTGCCATTTCCACTTTATCCTTTATAATTGACAGAAATCAATGGCACTGTGTGCAACACCGGTACACATCTACACACCTGCACATCCTTCAAAGTGAATCTGGCTTTCCGTGACCCCTGATTTTTCTCATGATTTAGCTCTGCTTTTGTTTCTGCACCTGTCTGTTGATCCATTTTTGCTCTGTCATAGGTTATTAATGTCCAAGCACCGACTTGTACTTGTGTCACCAGTCACCTCTCATTTGCTGTTAAATAATTGAAACTTAAGAGCAGAGGTGCAGGAAGAACAGAGTGTAGCAGATAGTAGCAGCAGAAGTGCTTCATGTAGCATCAGGACAAGTAAAAAAAAAAAAGCTGTTTTTTTTCCTTGCAGGAAAACAAGAAGATTGAAAATTTTAAATTCTGCAGAGGCCTGCTAATCACTCATTTATTCAAATTCGAGCTGTTGGAGAAACCATTAAAGCATGCAGGATAGTGACCCTAGAGGACCAGGATTGAACACCCCCAGCCTAGACTAGCCTTGTTTAGAGGTTGAGTAATTTGAGTTTTGCTGTTGTCAAGACAAATCCTTAGATATCAGGGCAGTTTATAACGATATACAGCATTGAAATTTTTTTTATTGGTAAGTATGTAGTTTTCATTGACCAAAATATAACAATAATGGATTAATTTAAATAAATGTATATTTAACAACACTTAGAAAAACCTGTACAATTCAAAATATGTAGAAAAATATTGTTGCTTTAAAAAAACTAAATTGTGGGCTAGAGTGTTTAGCTTAATTGTAGTGTAAGCTTCATTTAAGTGGCTGACACTGGCCAATCAATTGGTCCATTTCTAGCCTTGATAGTAATGACTTTTAAAAATTGTGTGTAAGAGTGAGCAACAGTTGCATTTGAAAACTGCCACATGAGAGGTTGGCAGTTTTTCAAATGTCACACTTTTGTGTATGTGTGAGCAAATGTATGTAAAAAGGAACTAATCTTTGCCTGTTTGTTTTGTTTGTTCTTAGGGGAGCTTTTTCAGTGGTGCGTAGGTGTATAAAGAAGTCATCCGGACAGGAGTATGCAGCAAAAATTATCAACACTAAGAAGCTTTCTGCACGAGGTATGGTATCACACTGACACACACACTCACTGATAATTTTGCATGCTGCTTTTGTTTGTTATAAATATTTCAAGGAAAAGCCTGAAGACTGTTGTTTTACTAAATATTTGGGAAATTATAAATAAAATTTTGATTATAATTTCCTTTGGTTTACTATAAGTTGTGTCCCTATGTCAGCAAACTTTACTAGAAAGTAAACTGAAGACCCATTATTCTGATAATTGAGCAAGTCTTTTAATTTGTTGTCTGACATTTCTTATCAGTAACATCCTAATAGTGTATTGATTTTCTTTATAAACACATTGAATAGCTCTGTCATGGCTTCTCGGTGCTATTGGATCGCTTCTGTACAATTAATCAAGTTCCTAATTTGAAAGCTCAAGAAAGGAACTGATGACTAAGATGTGACAAGATATCAACTTTTGCGAGTATTCTCGTTGCTTAGTTTCTGCACTTTCACACATAGAGAACACATATCTGCTGTAGTGGCTCATTGTGACAATGACATGAACTCCTGTTACTGTGTCAGGACCTCTCCTGGCCTCAGACTTAAACACTTAATTACTTTCTTCTGTCTGTATCTGGCAAATTAGACGTGCAGACTCCTCCTTAGTACATGCGCACACCCCTGGATTTCTTTGTTCCTTTTTTTTTCTAGCACTCTCATTACTTCTATGTCTCTCCCTTCATTGCCTGTCTCTTGTCTATCTGTGACGGGAGATTGGTTTGTATTGAGGCTAATCCACTTATGCTAAATGTATCTATCAGCCACTAAGACCCCACAGATTCTATAGGCACCTCCCTGTTTGTCCTGCTGTTGTCTGTGTTGGTATTTATGTGAGCATAGAAGAGGAAAAAGAGGCAGCATGGAGTAATGTTAATTGAGCGTGTCTTGTTTTGTGAGTGTGTTGTAATGCTGTTATTGTTCTTTCCCTGCCATCAAATGTCCACATAGGGCTGCTTCTAGTATTAATGTCCCACCAAGGAAAAATATGGGCTCAGCAAAAAGCTGTGGGTTCTTTGCAGAAGCAGAAAATACAGTGTAGGCCTATATGTGTGTGTGTGTGTAAGTTTGTGTATGCATTTTTCATTATTAAAGGAAGTATGATTGTCTTGCCAGGAGTTCAATGATGCAGAGGACACTCTTTATCAAGGCAGCAATATGAGATAAAGTGCAACAAAATGAGACATGATGGGGCAAATAGACTATAGAATTTGGTGTTAAAACAAGACAAAAAACAATAGCCTACATTGCAGACATGCCATGCACTTACACACAAACAGAAAACCTCATGTCTGTAGTCAGTGGCTACTGCAGGAGCAGTCACTTTGCCTGGTAGGATTTGGGTGTTTTTGTTTTTGTTTTAGACTGGCGGGTAAGTGTGGCCTGACGTGTGGCCTGGTGGGTAAGTCTTTTAAAGCTCTGATAAACACTGCAGTAATCTGAAGGGGGGTTGGGGGGCGAAGGAAGGTAGGAAGTCAAAGAAGGAAGCCTGTGAGGAAAGTTATGCTACAAATGAATGTAGGTATTTTATGAAGGAATAGTCTGTTTAGGAATAATGCAAGTAGACCGCAGCATTCACAATAGGCATTTAGAAAATATGTATACAACAGATCTTTAGTTCAGGAAACTAATGTGGAAGGGACTTTGGTTTGGTAAGGAGAAAACGGGTCTCAGTACAGTTGACCAAAATGACAATGAAAAAAGAAAATTATTTCCACATCTCAGAGCAAAAGTTTCTAGATCATTATTTTGAAAGTATAGAATTTTGAAAGTAAAATATATTGTGCAGACTTATTTAGTTGATATAATCAATCCTTCATTGTTTCTGTAGTATTTTTTTCTAAAAAGAGTATTCATTTTCTATTAGCAACCAATGAGCTAATAGAACATTAATCTAGTAACAAGACAACAAATTAGGTTAAAGTCAACCCAAAGCTGTTACTTCTCTGAGCTGTTGCGAAAGGTGGTCACAGAGCCGAGTTGGCAAGTAGGAGGGAAGTAGAGGACACAGATACAGCAATCTATTCTAATCAATGGTGCTGCTATCATTTGCTGTTTATTTTCTGTGAGCACACATTGTTGCAGGACTGGTTGGCTTGATTGATGCGTTTAATCACCAGAGGCAGCTTAAAAAGGAGCTCATTTTTCCTGTCATAGAACTATTGCGTTAAAAAGGCCTTTTGAAGCCCTGCTACCAATGGCATCTTAGATGTTTTTACTGCAGACAGTTACAGACACAGAATTGTTCAGGTATAAAGTTCTTTTAATAGTTATGGCTGTGATTAACTGACCAAAAGTTTATGGCTGAGGCATATCCAATGTTGAGGTTTTGGAATGTACGAAATATGTGTTTATTGCCACACTCGCATAGTTGAACAGTAAGGGTGTAAGTAAAGCAGCAGGCATTCTGCAGATTTTCGACCACCTCGACTAAAGAAGATATGTCTTTTAAAAACTGGGTGTGCAATGCATGCATGCGTGTCATAATCGTTTTACAATGCAACACATAAGCTGCAGCGTAGGTGTAATGTGAATTTATCTGTGCAGAATGAATGTTCTTTTTCATTATGTTGTTGAAATGACTCTGGAAACTGTGGGGTGAGCTCTCCCACCCCACACAGAAAAAAACAGAATAATACATGTCATGGTGAAGAAGAGGCGTGCTGAAACACCAATGTCCTCCAAAAATATGATTTTTTTTTATAAATCTAGAGAACAATTTTTTGGTAAGTTTTGTCAGAACATGATCGACTGAATGGATAAGAATACATGGTGACCACTTCTAGTCAAAGACTCATCAGAAACAGAAGCAGCAAGATAGCTTGAGCTGACGTCAAACTCTTACACTTTGCTACATCAGTAGAAGCTAGGCACGAGTTTATCCAACATTTTGTTGGTGGGTGTGTGTGAGATCAGATATTCCTACTTTAAATCCAAATAATAAAAAAGCACAAATTGTAATTTTATTTGATTTGTATTCATTTTATTTGAAGCATGATACTAACTGTTAACATTTTCCAGGCGTAACACTTTAGATGTAAACTTGTCTGGAACAGATGGAACTGAAATGTCAAACTATCAACTTTGTGTGTTAGGTTTCAGGGGTGTATGTGTGCGCATGTCAGGTCTTTGACATCCTTCACAGTTAACGTAAGATGGCTGAGGGCCTGCCCCATGGTAAAGCAGATGGCCAATTAGAGAGCAGCAGGAAGTGCCAGTAATCACCCTCCAGCCTTCTCTTTTCCTGTCTTCCTCCACCACACACTCTCACACCAACAAATAAGAAGATTGAATGAATTAGCACTGCAGTTGCACTGCGCTGTGGTAGACTGTTGTACAAAAACACACATGCACACACGCAAGAGGAGCTGTGATCCTCTTCTAGCAAATGGACGTTCCACGTAATCCTCCCTCCATCTCTGTGTTCTCTCCATCTTGCGTCACCAGTGTAATTAGATGGAGGTTCAGGTCTCTTGTGTTCACTGGCTTTGTTTCAGCAGAGGGAAACTGACACCTTGAAGTGTGGTTGGTTAGTTAAAGGTAGATGTGAAAACTGACAAACGATAGCGTTTCAGAATTTCTCAGTCCAGCTTTAAATTGCCTTTAAATTAAAGGCCCAGCATTCTTTGAAAGAATGCATACCACCCACTGTCGTTCATGTCAAAGTTTTAGATTAAACTAGTTTTACATTGAGAAATGAGTGTTTTACCCCTTTTGTTTAGACCTTGAAAATGTTATCAATTTCATTTTATAGCATGTCTGTAATATGTTGTGACCCCCGGCTACGATACAAATTTTAGCTCAGTAGCTGTGAAATCAACTGAATCACAGCCAGTTGATAGCCATCTTGAATTGGACTGTAGATGTAGATGCACTTCTAGTAATACTCTCCAAGAGTTTTGCTAAAATCTGCTAAATCTTACTAACAAATGTTCTGACAGGCAAAACATCATTGTCTGCCTTCGCCTTTTGTTGATAAATAGCAACAAGTTTAAAGGAAAAACAGTTCAGTGAAAGGTAGACAGGACTACCAGAAACAATGTGTAGTTACGTTATTAGATGGTGTTCGTTATAACATGCAGCAGCAACGTGTGTAGCTGTTGTAGATGAACAGCAAGAAAAGTGATGGCTCAGCAACAGCATGTGAATTTCATCTAAGGTTGTTGCTGCTCTGGGGAAATGGATGCAAATCCAGCCTGCTGCTGTGTCATGTAATCTCTATGGGTCTGTGCGTTTGAAGTTAGTTGGCTTAACCACAGTGATAGCACACACACACTCTCACATCCACCCTATGTCACACCCGATCCGCCTTACAGCTACACCTCCTGACCCATGACCTTAGTTGCATGACCAGGAGATGTTTCTGTGGCCACAGCATCATGTAACAATTAGTCTAGTAGTTCGCAGACCAACATCTCTTTCAAGCACACTGTTAACCACAGGATCCAGTAAAATCCTCAAACAAGGATGTTGGTTTGATCATGAAGAGGGTGTGTGTGTCTTCTTGTGAGCATCCCCTCCCCGCCTAAAGAGTAAATACTGCAGTGTTCTATTACGAGTGCTTCATAGAAACCTCTCTGCTCCCACACATACGTGCACATACATGCAATCATGTACAAATTCCTGCATCTGCTGCTACACACAATAGAGCCGGGCAGTGTTACGGTATCCCAGAATGTCTAAAAATAGCAACAGAAGTGCTTTGAATACCTTCATTAAAAACTCTGTTGTGTAACCTGTTCGTTTTATAATCTGATAAAATGACCTGAAAGTGTTTCTGGATTGACTCAGCCAAAACTATCAAATAAGTCAGAGTTTTCTTATAGTGCAGTGACCATTAAGACAAAGAGCTATGCTCAAACTAAACATTTAAAAAACTTTGGGCAGTGTTTGTGAGGAAAAAACTGGTGTAGTGAAGGCAATTGCATTATAGAAGAATGAACAGATGCTGAGCTGAATGGTGTTTGTGGAGACCAGGCACACCTTAGGTTCTGTGGGAAAGTTTGTGAGTCTGCCCTTCTCAAATCTGATAAGAACTAGAGGCAATTTTTATAATTAGTCGTTTAGATGCAAGAATTTTAGTCTTCATCTTGATTTTTTTTCTTTTCGTGTCCAGAGCCTTTTTTTATCAGTACTGTAGTTTCCCCCCTCAATCCTTTTGTTCTGTGATGCATTAGCAATAAAAATAATTGTTGTAATTTCTTTAAACCAGAAAACAGAGGTCAAAATTATACTTGTAGGCATAAATGCCAAAGTACACGTAGTAATAAGACAACATGAGAAGCGATTCTAAGCAGATATTATCATGCTAGTGTCTTTTGAAGGTTAGAAAATTTTAAAAAAAGAAAAGAAAAAGAAGAATTGCTGTGTCGGTCTTTTACACATACCCAATAATTTGAAAATGTAGTTTTCTAACAAACTAAGAGCTGTCTAAACATGGGGTTCACACCAGCCTTGATCTCACATGTTGCTTAATGTTAAATGAAGAAGTAACTATTTCAATAAAATATTTACTGCTACTTACTTACTATTAAATAATTCCCTGACTGGAAAAAAGTTTTATGATTTTTTTATGATTTATTGCCATCATTTATATACTGCACATTAATAAAATATTTAGTCAATCCAACAGATTCAATGGTCTTGATGCTCACTCCTGGTTTAGATTATGTGATGGTTGTGGTGACAAAAGGGGAAAAAATTGTGTAATTGTTGTGGAGTTACTTGGTTTTTCAACGTGGAAGTACGGTACTCATGGGCACCGATGTTTTTAGGACTGGCTGTGTCGATGTACAGAAAAAATGCAATGTAACTGAAATCTGTCTTTCAGGTGTCCAGTCTAAATCATTTGTTTAAACTTTATGTGATATACCAAACTAAATAAGATGAGCAGGATATTCATGTGAACAGTGCTGATAATTTATCTGAGAAGTTTGAGTTCATATGTTAACACTAGTTACTATTTGTTACTTTATCTGCTTATGGGATATTAACACAGATGCGATCATTATGCATAAAGAATCTCATTTATCATTCTCTACGTGCTGTAAACAAAACAAGAATTCCTGCAGCTGTTTGCATCATGTCCTGCGTCCTGTGTGCTTTACCAGGTGCTGTTTAGGAGTATTTACATTTGTGAGATTGTTTCCCATGAAGAGAATCTCCTTCTGTACTGTGCCTGAGTGAAAGAGCTGCTGTTGGCACGGTCCAAACACCCGCTAATGTTTATATATCTAAATGACTTCTGTCTAGTTACCTCTTTGTGGTCGTGGCACTCTTGTGATCCGTCTTTCTCACAGCACTGACTGAAAGAAGCAATGGCCTATTAGTGAGATAGGCCACTGTGTAACAAACAAGCAGATTATTGTTTGACATTAGAATATTACTTATTGTTTATATTGTAACCAATTAAATTAACAAATGATGGTACAAAAACTTTTTTTAATTTTCAGCGTGCACATAAAGGACACAAGAAGGCTGAGCAAAGTGTACAACCAGCACCTTCTGTGTGGAAAACAAGCATTTTCAAGTATTTAGGCTTTTTTAAAAGTAGGTTAAAGGAACTTGGACATGAGCCAAATGATATACAAGTTCTTTGAAACTAAGCTGAAATAATTTACAAATGCAACTAATATGAGAAATCACATTTCCACTGAAGGAGGAAGAAAAACTGCAACCACTAACCAGAACAACACTTAAGAAAGCAACGTGAAAAATTTCCACCTAACTCGAAAGTTAAAAAAATAAAAAACGCACAGCGCTTTTATTGCAACGGGTTTGTCTGTATTACATTGAGAAGAAGGGTTTTTGTGCTGCTTTGCAGACTTTGAAGCAATTGTTTATATATTGTACTATTGTATTATACTGTCATTTCATCACAGCCCTCTGAATTGTCTTCAACTTGTGAGGTGCCTAAAGATTCCCAACTCCACTGGTGTATGATTCAGACTTTTACTTTCCCCACAGACCATCAGAAGCTTGAAAGAGAAGCTCGTATCTGCCGTCTCCTGAAGCACCCCAACATTGGTGAGTTTCAGTCTATGCAACCACAATGAATTGTTTATCCTCCGTGATATCATAGGCAATGTAGAATTTCTTAAAGATCATTTTACAGAATGGAAATGTTAAGCCATTGTTAATAAAATTAAAACAAGAAAAAAGATTCAAATATCAAAAACTTGCACCCGTTTTTTTTGTCTTCCCAGATCTTCATATTTACTCTTGTGCAGATTGGCTTTCTCATCTGTTTACCAAAAAGATGAAAACTTATTCAAAAGCTGATGCTATTAGCTTAGGATTATTTTAAAATGATTGTGTCATTCTGTTTAAATCTTATAACTCCATTCGTCTTCAGCTATAGAGTCCAGTTGCTTCGTCTATTAATTTTTTTCATTTTCCATGTTCTGGATGACTGAGAATCCACAAAAGATTATGATAGTAACATTTGTGTCACACCATGTCAATGATAATGTTACCAGATTGAAACTTTAATTTGTTTCAATTCAAGGACATCGCTTCGTTCCATAAATACTC
>JAVKLF010000047.1:12248073-12262097 GCA_034783495.1 Millerichthys robustus
CAGAGTGACAGGAGGAGAGCTTTTTGAAGACATTGTGGCCAGAGAGTACTACAGTGAGGCTGATGCCAGGTAAGCACCTCCATGAAGCTCCTATGAGAACCATACAAACCCTTGTGGTAATTGCAGCACTGCGTCTTTGTGTGCTCCCTCTCATGATTGGTTTGCTTGTATTGTTGTCAGGAAATGGATCTCAGTCAACAAGTGCAGTAATCTACCTTTCCCCCAGCTTTCATTAAGCATACTGACCATCCCTATTTTAATGCGGGAGGAGTGAACTCGCATTTTAGATTAGCGTCACTTAAACGGCTTTAATTAGCTGGAAATTATTATTTGACCATCTTTGGGATTTGTGTGGTATGAAACAGAATTGTGGTATTGTAAGGATCTTTTTCAAGGTTGTTGTTGTTTAGTTTTTTTTAGAGATCATCATATCTGCTTGAATTTGTTATGTTAAAAGACAGGACAAATGTGTAACCAAGCCAGTATGTCTTAGAGATTGGCATTATAAGCAAAATCACTCTTCAAGTTTGTCCAGTAATTATTCAGATTTTCTTTAAATACTCAAACTCCAGCCCACACTCCCACATAGTTCTGCCGGTTCCATCTAATCTCCCCACATACCAGCAAATTCTACAAAGAGTGATTCATGCTTCTTACATTAGGTGCTTATTTTGTGCTTTACTCATGCAGGGCTAGTTAATGTAGCTCAACAAGTGTCGGCAAACAACCGACTGTTTTAAAAGCAGAGTTAATAACATAATTAGCGCTAATCCCAGTTGCTGTTTTATAACTCTAGACCATTGCCTGTTTCAAGTTTTATGCTAAAAGTGACCATGTCCACATGGTTGAATTAGTTTACTTTGCTCACCCAAAGTCCTGCAGCTGAAAACCCCTCTAATGAAATTGGTCCTGCTGCTAATTTTGTTAGTTGGAGATGTTTATATTCCTTCATTTTTACTGGAGCATAGCTCAACATGGAGAGGAATGCACAGGTTCTGTCAAGAAATCTGAGCTTACCTGTGACCATAGTTTTGTCATAACACTGATTTGTATCACAATGCACACAGGATCCTTTATCAATCAAGAATGGAATGGTTTGTCTTTATATACAGACACTTTACGTCCAGACCTTCCAATCAATCCATCCACTCCACTAGAGTTTCTCATCTTTTTTTCTTGTAGATGTTTGTTGGGTCAAATAACAGCTTTATGGAGTATCTATCCACTTATATGGGATGCACTGAGATGGGTGCACAAAGTCACAGAAAGTGATGTGAAGTATCGAAGCCTGACCTCTGATGGTCTCATTTGTTTAGACATATGACCACAGCATGAGTGCTAAACTGAGAAATCAAGAAGCCTGACATGACACTGAGGAGGACAGTAATATGATGAGTCTTCTAGTGGCTTGCAGGGAAATTGTGTAAGACACATCATGATCTGTGCCAGTGTCAAACACATTTTTATCAGTCAGTAATAAGAATTATTAGACGTTAGCAACCACATAGACAAATTCGTTTTTTAAAAATGTGGCCAGGGTTGTACTTGTGGCTAAAACTGAACAGAATTATCTTTGAGTTAGTCCTTTAGCAAAGCCAGTAATTTGTTATGAATACATGACCTATTAAACTAGGCTACTGTAATTTTGTTCTAATAAACTTTAAAACTTTTGGTTGTGATTAAATAAATAAATACAATCTGACACATGAGCACTACAGTCTCACAAGGATACGTAACAGTCCCAGTTATATTTTTATAATCCTGATGAGTGATGTCGAGGTTTTTCTCATTCTTGATTTCTAAACCGTATTGCAGGGAAATGCCGTTTTTGTAGTTGCACCAAAATTCCCCCAGGCTTCAGTGAAATGCAGGACAGACAAATCATGTGCAGGGTTTGTCATGTTTTTGTAATGAAGGCCAGCGGCTGACACGTCGCCCCGTTTGTCCTCTTTTCTCTTTCTCTCTGTAGTCACTGCATTAGCCAGATCTTGGAGAGTGTCAATCATATCCACCAGCATGATATTGTGCACAGAGACCTCAAGGTGAGTGGCTGCCCGTTGCCGTGACAACCACACACTCTCGCACACCTCTGCTCGTGGCCATGGCAACACACAGATGGCTCTCAGTCTCTGTTTCTCCCTGCAGTTTTGCTCTCATCCTTTTTTTCCCCCCAGAGTTCCCTTCCCATTTATTTTTTCTTTCCCCTCTGTTCCTCTATCTGTTGTCACATCTGTCATCCTGTCCGTCCTTGACCAGAGTATGTTCATGCTCACGCATGTGTGTGTGTGTGTTCATGCTGAGCACAGAGATACGTCATGGTCATATGGAAGGACTTCATCTCTCACTTGTAGCAACAAATAAAAAGACAAGGACTGAAGTAATACATGTGTGCAGAAACACACATACATGTACTCATAGCTCAGCTGTGAGGGAGGAGGTGAAGGCATAGCCACAGGAGTTGCTAGGGCAACCTGTGTGACATCACATCACCCGTAGAGCCACATGGGAGGGGCTTCACTTGTCCTAAATTGCTGATTGGCGCAGAGTGCAGGAAGAAAGCTTCTTCAGCCTCCTTTTTATTAGTTTGATTTTAATTTTTTTCAGAACTATGTTTCATGTAAAAAAAAAAGAAAGAAAAATCATCAGACCGATGTGTATTAAATTGCTTCATCTTCATGCAGAAACTGCACTGAGTGGTGTTAAAATCTCAGAGCATGTCTGAGATAAATGCGTGGGCAGCTTTGTATGTACGCACACACTTTGTATTGCAGCGTAACGCTATTACCCCGAGTGCTGCCCGTCTGATTTGTTGTCCTTTTATCCTGAGTGGGCTTTTTACTGCATCCCTTCATGTCCCGCTGCCCAAACAACTGCCATTTAGAACACTGCCACACACACTGCCTCTTGCGAAGTACATTTAGCATGCAGTCTGCAGCTCTGCAGAAATGACTCCCGAGTGGTTTCCATGGCTACGAAACCATGTCCATATAAGGTGTTGTGGAGATTGTCAACCACCCATCCTTTCCCCTGCCTTCTCTGTATTTCTGTCTCTTTCCTACGCCTTCACCCCACCCTCGCACAGGCTGTGTCGAACACATAAAAAATAAATATTTCTAAGAAATAGCTTCACATCCGAGTGCCTGTAATTATCTCCGTCTTGATTTTTTTTGTCCTACATTCTGCTTCTTAATATGTGTGTCAGCCTGAGAACCTGTTGTTGGCCAGTAAGATGAAGGGAGCTGCAGTGAAGCTGGCAGACTTTGGCCTTGCTATTGAGGTGCAAGGAGACCAGCAGGCTTGGTTTGGTAAGAAAACACACATGGAGACAAATTCAATAAATCTGTAGAACCAGTAACTGAGAGCTTATTCTATATGAGAGTTAAGCAATGAATAGTTTGGGCACTGGATCTGAATTACTCACAGCAGTCTGTAAAGAAACACATCTGCTGCACTCTAGAAGCTAAAAAGAAATGCAGGATGAATGTTGAATGATGAACGACTTGGTGAAAATTTCTTCAAGTAGCTGGAAAATACTTTTTTAAGTTATAAAGAAAAAGTCAAGCAAATTAAATGAACAGAGCGAAAGCTAAAATTGGCAAACCAGTAGCTAAAATCGCAACCAAGCAGAACATTAGCTAAAAGCTAAAACAAGTGAGCTCTAATGGAGCAAAAGAAGACCAATTATAGCAAGTATTTTGGACCAGAAGTTTTAAAGGAACTGAAATAGGCAGTAGTAGTTCGATTGGAAAAATAATGTAGAAACTATAAACAAAAACACAATAGCTTAATGCTGACTCAGCGTTAGAGATTATTGCTTCAGACTCATTACCACATTCTAGTTCAGTCTTGGGTCATTTTGTTTTGGCTGACTCCCCAGTAGGAATTTATTGTAATTTGGTCTTGCACAACATTCTAACAGGTCTCTTGTCATTTAAACATTTTTTCTTATCCTGATTTGCTAAAACATCTGACTAAACTGGTCCTTTTTGTCTGCCGGGCAGGGTTTGCAGGAACTCCAGGTTATCTCTCCCCTGAAGTCTTGAGAAAGGATCCCTATGGCAAACCTGTGGATATATGGGCTTGTGGTGAGTTTGAGCTTCACATTCCAACATAGTTTCACTCTAGATTGTTTTGTAGTTGGTACAACCGATTGAACAGCCTTAGAAAGCCCCTGTTGTTTTAAGATGAGTGAAGGAGATACCAAGACTAGTTAAATTGCATTTTTTTGCCATGAGCTGAATGGCTTTGCTAAAATTTGCTGAAAAGCTGAGACAGAGTTGTTGAAACTAAAGAAGGAAAATGCAAATAAAAGCCGGAAGTAGCAAAATACTAGCTAAAAGCCAAACGAGTATGACATTACAAAAAACATCTGGAAAAAAACAAGAGTACTGAAAGAGCAGATTAAAGTCTTTTTTTGTTTACAATGTAACATACACTCTTTGTTTCTTTTTTTTATGTATGGTATTCTTAATGCTTCTTCACCTGGTTTTGTAACAGTCTTTCTCTTCCACTTCATTTTCTGTCAGGTGTTATTCTCTATATCTTGTTAGTTGGATATCCTCCTTTCTGGGATGAAGATCAACACAAACTGTATCAGCAGATCAAAGCTGGGGCATACGATGTAAGTTTTGTGTGTGTGTGTGTGTGGGCATGTTTAACTACCCTTGTGAGGATATTTTTTGACACTGTACTATACTTGTGAGGACATTTTGCCTAGTCCACACAAGGGAAAATGCCATCTGTGGGTCAGGGCTTAGGGGCTAGGGCTCAGGTATGAACTAAGTTTAGGTTAGGGTTAGGGTCAGGTATGCAGGTATGTACCTGTGGGGTTAGGTGTAGGGGTTGGGCTCGTCATTGGTAAGTCCTCACAAACGTGTGTGTGTGCGTGTGCGTGCGTGTGCGTGTTTCTGATGGGTGCAGTGCAGGGGTTGGCTAAGCAGTTTTTGAATGTTTAATAGTGTCCAATTGAGATCTGGTCCAAAGCTATTGATCCTATCAGGGCTTTCCTGACGCATTGCAGAGGTGTGTGTGTTTGTGTAGAAGATACAGAATGAAAAAGTATATCCTCCTCTCTTAGAAGCTGGTTAATCAAGTCACAATGCAGCTTTTTATTATAGATGTTTCAGTTATACTTTCCTACTGGTAATATAAGCAGTAAACATATTTGTTGTTTTACACGCACACTATTGATAAAACTTGTGCTTAGATAGAGTGGTCTTGCCAGAAACCTGCAGGTGGAGACGCCCAAGTCTATCAATGAAGAGGTATCGATGCCAGTCTTTTAATTAATTTTTTTTCCTCCTATCTCTCAGTTCCCTTCCCCAGAGTGGGACACTGTGACTCCAGAAGCAAAGAACCTGATCAACCAGATGTTGACCATCAACCCAGCCAAGAGAATCACTGCTGAACAAGCTCTCAAACACCCATGGGTCTGCGTAAGTTTTCACACTTCCATCTATAACAGCAGAGCGAGAGCATCTGAAGTCGCAGAGTATTTACAGCTGAACATTAAACATATTCACGCAACACTACAGATATACTTCTATGTCGACAAGCTCAGTCAAGAATTCACGATGTGTTCATTAATGGGTCTGTTGGCTTTCCTTTTACAGCACCGTTCTACAGTGGCATCCATGATGCACAGACAGGAAACTGTCGAATGTCTTCGTAAATTCAACGCTCGCCGAAAACTCAAGGTAGTCATTTTTTAAATTTTATGTGGCCTCTCTCTGCTTTTTAAACACTTCTATCTTTAAAATCTTGATTATTCCCTTTTTTCTACATTATTGTTCTTAGATGCTTTTTCTTGTACGACTATTCAACACAAGCTAGCATTTCTCTGTGCACTACCCCTAAAATGTCTTAGGATTCAAAACTGGTTTGATTATTTCAAGTTGAATAGTAGGGAATCCCTTTATGAACACTGGAATAAGTACATGAAAGTCAATGCTAATAATCTAAACCAGAAAACTGAACATTTTGCCCGAGGCAAGTTCAAAAGATGTGTGACTAAGCACAGTAATGGTGCCACAGACAAGTGAGCCTTTTCCTCTGTCAAACCCTGAAAAACAGATGGGGGCACTTCACACTTGGAATTATCAGTGAAAATCAGTTTCTTTGACAGTTTAGACAGCGTGAAGAACTCTGTAATGTCAACCACTATCTCTTCATTTTTCTCAGCCGAATGGCAACAAATGCACAACCCCCAGTTTGCAATAGATTGACATATTTATAAGGACAAAAGTAAAGGTTTTCTAAAGTAAGAAAATCTTTGACATATGTCATTTGAGTCACGTTTAACCAAAAGAAGATTTTAATAAGAAATTTAAAACAACAAAACGTCCCTATCAAAGAGTTAAACAGCGAAATTGCGTTTTGTATGAAGTTCAAACTACGGATCTTGTCTTTATATGGTTTATGCAAAAAAAGTGAACCTATAAGCTTCCAAATAAGTTTTTTTTTTTAAATGTGAGGTTTAGGTGATGTTACACATCTCTTATGATGGTTCATAATGTAGAATTTAAATCTATTCAAAATATTTGTTCAGTGTAAGACTGTTTAAAGATGGTGTTGAAAATTTGAAATAAACTTTAGATAAAACAAGTGATGACACTGAATTGTATCCTCCAAAATCGCAGAGAAATTACATGATTATGTTCAAATTTAACACTATGGCAGCATTTGTTCCCCAGCTATCCTCATTTAGGACAGAACTTTGTGTTGTAACCACAAAAAATGGACTGGTGTTGAAACTACTGTAAAGAAAACATTTGCACTAAGTATGGGAAGCTGTCAGAAACAATTTTCAGGCTTTTCCAGGGAGTCTTAACCCACCTGCGGCGGGTGGGTTAAAAGATCTGCAGATATCCTTAAATGTCGGAAGCTTAACTCGTTTCTTTCTGAGCAGCAGTTTTGCATCATTTTAAATGACTTCCAGTTTTATTCACTGTAGTTTGCATTCACAGCTATACATGCAAATCAAGTAGCAACTGTTGTTTTCTCACGTCATTTCAGTTATTTTCTACAGAAGAATGCATAATACAACTCTGAGAACATGCCATTACACTTTCGTTGGACAGCAGATGTAACTTTCTTGACAAAATGGAAAAAGAAGTGGGGGGGGATCAACTTAAATTATTTTTAGCTGTTGAATGCTCCTGCTAAGGTGGATAAAAAGTAAACAACTTCTCCTGTTTTGAACAGAATATCAAACACCTTATAGGAAAAGAAACTCAAGAAAACCTACATAATACCTCCTTAAACATCTCTCACTTCTTCCCTCCATCTTCTCCTCCAGGGAGCCATTCTCACCACCATGCTGGTGTCCAGAAACTTCTCAGGTGGGTGTGCCCTTCGCCCTCAGCCTCCCACGCAGCACATGCAGAGGGAGAGGAGGAAGGAGAGTGGATAGAGTCCTCTGCACCTCTTTTAACCCCCTCACCACACACACACACACACACGCTCACCCACTCGTCCTCAGAATAACAATATTCCTTTGTGTGCGTGCGCACTTGCTAAAAACATGAAACTAAATTGAAATACTTCTTTATGAAATCATGTGTTAATTTTTCTGGAATATTGGATGTGCTGCATCCTGTTGTAATCAGCCTAGAACGTGATATTTTATCATGTACCAGATTGTGAGCGTAAGTTATGTCTTTGTCCTTGTTAATGAATCTCTCCTTGTGTGTCTGTGTTTGTGTGTGCGTGTGTGTGTGTGCGTCTCTGTTTTTCTGCTGCCCATGGAGCATTTGCATGTTTGAGAGAAGAAAGCCTTTATTAGATTTTTATGTTTTTGGGCAATTATGGTGTTTATAAACAGGTGAAGACTAAGAATCTGTGTTCATTTTTATTTCTCTCAGTCAGATGAGAGGGACTCGTTTCTGCTGAAAGGCTTGTTCTCCGTCTCAAATTAATTGGTCAGCCAATGGTTAATGATTTCAAGCCTGGGTCTGGGAATCCACAGGAGTGCACATCTTTTTTTGCTTTAGCCCATTTTGTCAGTGTTTGATGCATGTGGGCTGCAGCCAGCAGCACATCCTATGGTTTTCTAGACCCACACCTGAACGTCATGAGACAGACCTGCCTGTTTTGCATAGCTCCTCCCAACTGTAGCATTTCTGTCCAATAGTGGGCCGGCAGCATACCAACTCTGCTGCTGCCGCCTCCTCCACGGCCTCACTGGCTCAGGAAGGTACGTCCCAGAGACACGCCCATCCACTTCCTCACTGCATACACTGATCTTTCCTGGGGCCCTTAGTGCAGGGTGGGCCCTCATCATCATTACCAAAACCTCTGCATGCAGCATCCTCATCAACACATAAATGCATGCATGCTCACACACATTTCGCTTATTAGAGGTATCATGGATGGGTTTTTGCTTTACGGCAAAGACATTAGATTTTTCCTTTCAAAGTTATAAACATCAATATCACTTACCGTAGTTGAACTGCAGAGTGCTTTTTGCATCCATACCACACCACCACTCAACTGCAAACATTTTTTTTATTCTTATTTGGTCATTTCTGACAAAAACCATGCTGATTTCCATCTGACCCCCTTATGCTCCTGTGCTCCCCACACCCAGCCATACAGACCTGGCTGTGGGGGCAAACTTGAGCAGGGGATGAGGAGGGGCATGTATCCTGGGGCCGGGAACTGACACTGCAGGGGGCTGGCAAGAGCTGGGTTGGCGTGCTGCCATCGTCAGACCTGTTTGTGGCGGGAGAGAGGATACAGGTGGATGCTGAGGAACTCCAAGAGAAATTTTGACTGAGACGTCAACCTTCATGATTGTTCAAACACATCTCATCTCCTCCTCTCAAGGCCTGTTTTAGTACTTTCACACCTCTATAAGCAGGAATTCCACAAGCTAACGTGATATCCTTTTGCTTTGAAAGTACTTAAAATCTGGCTCTCCTCTCATCCTGCCGGGTGGAGACTGGTGGTAAAGGTTGGCGATTCCAATGGTGGCTCCGTGGATTCATTACTTTAGGGAAAGAGTGTAGAGCAGAACGGATTCTCTTGCACGGTTTGACAAGGGAATCTTTTTTGCTCTACGTTTCTTCAAAAGCTCTGTAAATATAGGAACAAAGGTAAAAATGTTAACCTTCCAGACAACAGGTTAGGATGTGTGACTGATGTGCTGAGATTTGGGGTGTTTGTGGTGATTTGTCAGCTGAAGCCCCTGCAAATACGGGCTTCCTCACTGAGACTGGACCAAGCTGCCTCTTTGTAAGTTTTTGTTAATATCATGTGTGATACCATCACTCCAGATTTGACTCATGTCTTCTCCTTTTTAGTCATCTAGATTTTTTTTTTGTTGATGTTGTTTTTGGTCTTTGGGTGTCGCTCATGACTGCTAAATCTGAGCACTTTTATTTATTTAATTTTTTTTACTATAACTGCTTTTTTTGCACTTTTTTTGTTTTGTAAACTTTGACATAGGTAGAGCTTGGCAGTTTGCTCATGATGTTTCCTCTAATGACATTAAAATAAGACACATTTGTGTGTTTGAAACATACTTCTGTCTGAAAAAGTAATTTATTTGTTTTTATTTTTATTTTTTGCATTGCTGCCTTTTTGCATGTGGGTTTCCTGTATGGTTAAATCTACAAATAGTTATGGGGTAGATGCACCTTTCAGATGCTTTCTAATAGTCTTCCCAATTAATCTGGTGTGATGCTTAACTGGTCCTGCAGATAGTCTTCTTGACTTTATGTAAGCTTTCAGTTGAATTTAGTGATATTAAAAGTTTAAGAAGACCTATTTAGAAAGCATATGAACAATGCAGCCTCACACTGCCACAGATGGCAAATCTTATGGCTTTTTGGTGAAAGATGTAGCTAAATAAAAAGCAGACTTGATGCGTTTTGATTATTCAGCTCTCTTTTGTTTCCCACCTGGTTGTGGACTGAAAATCTGTCTTTTCTCATATATACCTTTTCTCTTTGGATGCTGCATGGCCAGGCCAAGATAGTAACGACATATCAGCCAAGATTAAGGAGCATGAGTTGTCACTTGATATTGTATAATGCTGCGAATGCTGTGCCCCTTTATTCACTTGTGAAATTCTAACCCTACCCCTTTCCACCCACTTTCCCTCTCCCATTTCCTATTTGAAGGTAAGAAACACAAGATAAGAGTTTTGGAAACTAAGTGTGTATGTAGAAAAAGAGAGAAAAGAAAGAAAGTTGAGAGCTTTAGACTGAGAGGAAACTGGCTGGAGCCCTTAAAGGAAATCAATGATTTACATTAACTTAGCTCATCACTGTCAGTCCTAGCAGCAGTTTGAGTCTGACAATCTCTCTCTTTTTTAGATCTGCTGGGGTCTTCCAGACGGGAAATGGATTTAGGAAGTTTACTTTGCTCTCAGGTTTCTCTTTTATCCCCAGATGGCAGTGAATGGATTAAGATGTGTATGGGTTTGTCGAGTGTAGCAACCTGTTCAGCTGAGGGAAAATTGCACTAGAAGTCCATTAAATGCATGTTGCTCTGTGGAAACATCTAGCTCCACTTTGTCACTCAAGGCATAGTTAATAGGGTTTCATAGATGGAGCAGTTGTGGGTTCAAGTTTCGATAGAAGCTACAGACTGGCTGAATTATCTTGAAAGATGTTGTCATCTGAAACTCATTTCTTACCCGTTTTTTTCCCCTCCCCTTTTTCCCTCCTCCGTATTTTCACAGCATGCAAAAGTTTACTCAACAAGAAATCTGATTCTGCCAAGGTAAGGTTGTCATTATTGTGACCTCGGTCGTCTCTTTCTCTTCTGTCCACCCTCACTGTCTGCGTTTCGCTCAGATTTACTTACTTTTATTTCAGATAATACACATTTAATTCCTAATATATTCCTCTAAATGTTTATAGGCTATAAGAGCTCCTGGTTTTTTGAGTTGCTCAACTTTCTGCTGCATGTTTTTAAACCTCTGAAGCGGGTAGTCCCATCTGCAAATATTAGAAAATCTTGCTTTAGCTACTTTTCCACCCTCAATCTGTCATTCTGTTAAAGATTTATTGTACCTTAAAGCAGTGGTTCAATTTATTTGACCCACAGGGTTCTGTTGAAAGGTTATGAACAGTTGATACCATACCTGTTGGAGTGGGGCTTAGTTTAGAGAAACGGGAGTTTAATTTTCACTGGACTGAGTGCCTCTAAAGCACGTTTGCTACTGGAATGACGTTTATCAAAAAGCCACACTGATAAGGATGACAACAAAATTATTTGCTCATTTGTTGTTGCTGTTCGTACGTACGGGGCTGCAGCAGCTTGGTGGTGAGTGCAACGGTCTTGTAATCTCGAAGCTGCAGGTTGGAGCTCAGGCTGCAGCAGGAAGAACATCTGGTGAAAAACAATTGCCAAATCTGTCGTGCAAGTTTGCTCTCTGTGGCGACCACGGCAGGAGGGAGCAGCCGAAACAGAGAAAAAATGGACAAATTCATCAGTCTGTATACAGTCCAGTCAGAATTAAACCCCCTAAACTGAATTTGCTTTCAGTGATGTCTGCAACAGGTAAGATATTAACTCTTCATGCCTTCCCACAGAATGCATCTTCAAAAGATCTGAACTATCTCTTTAGGTTTGCTATGGTCAGAACTGTGCAGCTCACTTTCCAAGCAGTTTCCCATTAGTCTCCTCTCTCCTCCTCCTGCCCTCCTTGTCTATCTTTTCTGCCCTTGGGCTTTTTTCTGTATTAAGTGGCACAGGCATGGAGAGTTAGCGAGGCAGTAAAAAGAATGATCTAGAGGCCATTCTGTGGCACTCACCCTCTCATTTATCCTGTTAGCTCTCAACAGCCCTGAAGTTTAGATGAACATTAGCCAAAAAGACGTTTTAATTCAAATGTATCGGTGTGTTATGTTTGTGCAGCTTTCTGTGCTCACTGAGTGTTTGCGTTCTTGTCCCAGCCCTCTACCAACAACAGTAAGAACAGTATAGTGAGCGCCATCAATGCCCTGAAAGACACCAACATGGCAACCAACGCCCAGATGGTACAGTAGGCCGCCTCGGTGCCAGTTCCCATCTCCTCATATCACCCCCCTCCTCCCATCTCCAAGTTGTTGCATTATAGCCTGATTTGCCTCATATTCATCATCATGCTTGTCATCACCTATCTACAGTCCAGGAGGTGTTGAATTGTATTATTCCAAGTCCCAACATCCTATAGCCATTTTTTTGTCTCCCGCTGCACATGTGTTCCTGAGCTGGATGTGCATCAGGCCCTTTGGAAATCATTCAATAATCTTATCATTACTTAATATCTCAGGCTGTACATGTGCACCTGTGTAGCTTTTGAAAGAAGCATGAACTTATGTTCTATATGTACTTCCGAAACGGCAAAAGCAGCTATAGGGTCGTTTTTAGAAAAGTAAAAGCACTATTCAGTCCTCTTCTGTAATGACCCCTGTGTTTATAACCATATTTTGCATTTTATCCCTAATACCTCCTATGCTTTTATCCTTTATCCATCCTTCAACCATCTTTCCTTTTCATCTGAACCTTTTAGCCAATCCATCAGGGTTTGTTTTTTTCCTCACTCTAACCCGCTTCTCTTCAGTAACTACTGACCTACTGACATCCTAACCATACTGCCAAACTGAATCTTGAGCTTTTTCACAGTTTAGCAACCGGGGCCGGCAGTGTTCGTTTTACTCTTTCTAGCACACATTGAGTGACATTTTGTAATGCTGTGGCTGATTTTAATTTTAGCTTGGTTAAGTGCTTCTCAACTGGCATCATGACTCCTCAAATTAGGCATTTTTACAATTCCATGTTGTCCAAAAATTTACAGCCTAAGTCACTTCGATTAAGCATGTCAAGTGTTTTGAGTGCTTTGGTTATTTTCTGGCCTTGATGATGGCAAATTTGCGATTTTGTGTTTAGAACTGTTGATTGCATAATGCATGCCTCTCTATATTTATAAGTTCTTGAATTTATGGCTTAAAGAAAAAGGCATCACTTTAAAAGCAATTATTTTAACTGTAAAATATTAAATACAATGTCAAGTTATCACTGAAGTGGGCCCTGTTAAAGTCCAGTTGAGAAGCACCGTTTTAGAACAAAGTTGTCTCAGATTGACCATTCGGTTCTGTTTTCTTCTGCAGGAATCTCAGAGCACAGTTGTGCACAATCCTCCCGATGGAGTCAAGGTGAGATTCTTGTTTTCAGAAAAGCCTTAATTATTGCACAGCCCCGTCAGACCTGAGCTCACCCGCTATCTTGTCTCTTTCTGTTCTGCTCTCTGCACCTCAGGGATCAACAGAAAGCAACGCCACAAACGACGAGGAGGAAATGAAAGGTAGGAAAGGTACTCAAGTGTTTTATTTCCTTTCCTGTTCTTATTCACTCTCACTTTCTGTCTCCCATCAAGTGAAGGAGTGTGTATTTGACTTTAGTGATTGGCAGGCGTGCTGAGGTTCAACGTGTGTCTCCGTTCTGACTGTTGTGTGTGTCTGGCTACATCTTGTGTGTGTGTGTTCTAGCGGACAGTTCGGCGCTGAGTCAGAGCAGCGCCACAGAAGAGATGCCCCCACTTCTGCCCTCACCTCAAAGCTCACCTGCCAGTAAGTGTATCCATGGCAACTAGAAGCTTTATGGTTGCCCCTGGCAAGGACCCGACACCCCCACCGCCCATCCTCCCACTCCCACTCTGGCTTTTTGTAGTCACTGGCAGTGACGTCTTACATGTTTGAGCTCCGTCCTCACTCTGATCCACCAAGCTTTTTTTTTAGGGTTCCCACTGGTTTCAGATGAGTGATATTTTTATACGTTTTGTGTTTCAGTTTTTGCTTCTCCGCACCATCTAGGTAAATCCCATATGCTGAAAGATTGTCAAATATTTTCAGTTAATTTCAACTTGGTTCATTTTTATTCATATCTCAACAATCAAAAAAAAGAATCTTATTTCAAATTAGGACCATTTTAATGGCATATACCATTTAAAATGATAACAGGCTCTGTGTTTATTATTGTTGTTGTTTTAGCTGGCTTTCCAAATACATTCAATCCTATAAGCACAGTTGTAC
>JAVKLF010000047.1:12309626-12337255 GCA_034783495.1 Millerichthys robustus
GTGTGTGTGTGTGTGTGTGTGTGTGTGTGTGTGTGTGTGTGTGTGTGTGTGTGTGTGTGTGTGTGTGTGTGTGGTGGTGGTGGTGGTGGTGGTGGTGGTGGTGGGGGGGGGGGCTGTCAGTAAATCCTCCCCGGTGTGCTAATCCTGTTCCTCACAGCAGTGTGTCTTGCTGAGGTCACTTCTGGCCTCTGTAATTCAGTCAGAACTGCTTCTTGAAAGCATCCAGGTCAGATTTGGGGAAAGTTTTTTGGCTGATAAGGACCTGACAGCAGCAGTCTGCAGTCAGAGTGCGGCATTCTGGGTGAGGTTGGAAGGAAGGAGGTCAAAGTCTGTACTGAAGGGCACGTGGGTCGATAAGGTGATTTTAATCTAACCCCTTTGATTAGACTCAGTTTCTCTGCTTGTTGCTGTTTTTTGTGTTTTCTTTAAGACATTAATCCCAAAAAACAAGTTTAAATTTAAAGAATTTGCATAAAAGAACACTTTTTTGTTGTTTATTTCTGCATCTCACTGACCCGTCTGATTGAGCTGAGGCTAAACTTGGCTCATGAACTTTGACCTTTTTAATCTCCGTGTGCATTTCCTGTCACCTCTCTCTTTGTGTTTGCCTGTCTGAAGGCCGACAAGTCACAGATTAGAACACGGTTGCGTAACGATGGACAGGAATATCTGATGCACCAATTATTCAATTTATCTATTAATGAACTGTTTTGATAATTGATAACTGTTTCCAGTAAATCTTCCGTTCCATGAGAGTACACACAATCAGGACTAAAATGATCATTTTATGCTTTAAGAAATGCTGATCAAACCTCTTTATCAGTTCTGATCCATCTTGGCAGTTGTGTATTTATGACAATCCACCACTAGTGGTTTATGAGATATTTTGCTAACAAACGTCTCTCTCTGCAGCTTCAGCTGTGACCCCGATGAACGATCCGGCGACCTGGGGTCCTCCTCTGCACTGTGGCACGAGGAGGAGCAGGCGTCGTTGCAGCAGTCGCTCCGCGCCCTGCAGACCCAGTTTGCCGCTGAGCGAGCTCGCCGCGAGGAGGCCGAGAGGGAAGCCGAGCTGCTGGCGACAGAAAACGCAGAGCTGGAGCAGCAACTGGAAGGGATGGAGGGGTGTCAGGTGAGTCAAGTGCCCCCCACCCCTCAGGTTCCTTTTATTTATACTTTGATCTTCATATTCTCCCTCCTTTCCATCAGGCTCGAGTGTCTGAGCTGGAGAACGAAGCTGAGGAGCTCCGTCAGCTCTGGAAATCGGAGTCCTCCTCCAGACTGACCCACCCAGACTTCCTCCACGGCCTGCTGCCGCACTCGCTGCTCTTCAACCCCGAGGAGGAGGGCGGCGGTGAGCCCACCGCTGCCAGGAGCCCAGCTGTCTTGAAGCGCTGGGCCAGCGAGCGGCTGATGAAGGCCACGCAGGCGCCCGACTCCCCCGACGGGATCTACGACCACGAGTGCTCCTGTGTGCGCCGGGCTGAGGTGGTGAAGTACCGCGGGATCTCGCTGCTCACCGAAGTCGACGCTCAGTACAGCGCCTTGCAGGTGAAGTACGATGAGCTGCTCCGACGCTGCCAGCAGGAGGAGGAGGAGGAAGGACCGAGCTGTGAGTCTCTGACCTCAGGCATCGCCGCTGGTCGCCTCAGTCCGGCAGACATGGAGAACTTCGAAGACGACCATCACCAGCCAGAGTATAAAGAACTTTTCAGGAAAATCTTCTCCCGCATTCAGAAAACCAAAGACGACCTGAATAAAAACAGAGGGAGACCCTCAGCTGCTGAAGCCACTTTACATTAGCTGCTTTTAAAATAACGCCAGTAATTGCTATCTTCCAATCACAGAACAAGTTGTATTATTTTTAGAAACAAAAGGGCTAAAAGAAAAACCAGCTCATGGTGCAGATGTTTGCAGATACACCAGTGCCTCGGCAGTAAACTCACTCTACCTCACAACTCAGAACCAAGAAAACTTTCTGAGAAATGATCCGTCTTCCTCTCAGAGGCTGGAGGATAGAGTACGTGGTGTTTAGGATTCTCAGCTGCTACCGCACCAAATTTTAGCTCAACATCTGTAAAATCCACAGAGCTAAAGCCATTTTTGTGTAACCAGCTGTGGCGGACATCTTGAATTTAGTTGACTCCAAAAATTAATCAGTTGTAGACGTTCATCCAATGTTTGGCAATTTATTTATCTTTTTGCAATGATTAAAAAAAAAAAGTTCATTTTTAGGCTGTAGTAAAAACTGATGCAGTGTTGCACATCATGTTTGTGAATGGAAGATTTGAAATGCAGCTTTCTCAGAAATATACTTGATTATTGTAGAATAACTCAGCTCTGTGACTGAATGTAGTTAAACTTCAATGACTTGTTGCAGCTTGTTAAAAGTTTGATGAAAGATTGTGGGAGAGGCAGAGTTTGTGTTGCGCTCGCTGCCTGTTGGAAATGTGCACGTTTGTTTGTGGACACTGGTAGAAATCAATCTGAATCATCTGCCATCTTGTTTGTAAAATGTTGTTGCTCTGAGACATAAAATATAGAGCAAGTTGAATCTGCAGTTCATGCTTTTTTTTTTTGTCTGGTTTGAACATTTTTAAAGTTGTCGATCACAATCGGAGTACCTGCCGTTGGTACCATCAGTAAATTGCCAGAGTAAACATTTGTGGACAAACTGCTGTCTGGTGGATGGACAGATGAGGACAAACTGTCAAACATTTGTTACATTTTATCCCAAATTGCTTCTTTATTGGTTCTGTTCAAAATTCAGTCACTCCAAGGATTACCCAATAGAAAACTGACATTCAGCTAAAAAAAATACACCCTCAACATCAACCTCTTGTTTGTTAAAGTTGATAAATCAGTAAATGTTTGTTTGTTAAATACAGAAAAGAAAAAAAAACGGTTTTCTGCAGGTCCACAATTCCCAAAAACCATTTATTATAAATCTGGACTGGATCTGTGTTTGGGTTTTTCAAGGGCCTTTTTGAAGCTTTAATCCATCCATCAAATGTCTTGTCAAGTATTCTGAACCAAAAATCAGATTTAACAAGAATCTGTCACAGAAATGATCTTAAAGTTGACTTGAAATTGATTATCCTCGTATGAAGGCATTCAGGTTTGCTCCGGACAAAATACTGGAGGAAAATGAAAGTAGTCTGCTTTCAAAACCACCCTGTCAATAAAAAAAAAACCTAACACCATGTTATAAATGCAACAAAAAAAACAAAAATGCAACGATAAACCGTTAATGTATACATATTTTACTTTTTCTTCATCTTTTGTTTACATTCAGTCTTTCTACAGACTCCCCAGTTTTGAGAGTTTCTGTCCTCTCGCAGATTTACAGTTTGGAAGTCCGAAACGTTTCCAATGAATTCAGAAAAGCTTCTGAAGAGCAGAGCAGCAGCGTTCCACATCTCTGTCTTCCAATCACCGGCTCTCAGGCCTGAGCAGGCTGCTGTGATTGGCTCTCCTGCCCTCCCATTGGACAAGAGGTTAGGGGAAAATTTGATTATCTGTCAGTGGTGGGGGGGAGGGGGGCAGGTTGTTGGGGTCAGGACGGTAACGTTCCCTTAAGGTACCACATCCCCCCATGGCTGATGCAGCACTCCTGAAACCATAAACTACAGGTTAAACTGATGGAAAACAGGAAGTGGAGGGTGGAGACGGGGAGATGTTCAATCTTACATGAAACAGCCGGTCTAGCTCGGCTTTGGTTGGCTCTCCGAGCTCCTGAGCCAGTTTGCTTTGAATCGTGGCCCTTCTGACTCGGTAGTTCTTTGAGAACAAATCGTAGAGCAGCCGACGTTGCTGCGGGAGGAAAAACAACATATTTTAGGAATCGAATGCTAAATGCTAATTTAAAAAAAAATCCACACATTCAAAAACTGTCTTGATTTTTTATTTTTTGTTTTATATGCAGATTTGAGCCAAGCAACTTCATTTCACACAAAAAAACATTATTGGGCTAATGATCACTTCAATCCTTTGTTGCTTTTATTCTGAAATGGCCTGAAATTCATGTGAAATTTTTGCTGTGGTTTATGGTGACTTCTAGCTAAAAAAGAAAAAAGAAAAAAAACTTGGAGGGAGAGGAGCGAGTTTACCTTGTCAAAGTCATCTCCTGTCTCCCACAAGCCGAAAACCTTCTGTTCATCAGAAGCTGCTTTGCTTTGAGCAGGAAACTACAAGAAAACAAACAAAATTTATGTTACAAAAACCCTAATATTTCATTGAGCACCTTTGAAATCAAACGTAAATTATACACTGAAATACACAGCAGTAGCTTCTGCTGCTCATGATTGAATAAATTGCAAACTCTGACATAACGTTTGCGCAGCGACCGTTTGTGCAGTACATCAAGGTAACAAGAAGCTTCAAACAAACGGCAAGTCAAAACAAGAACAGTCCGGACAGCTAGAAACCCCCAACAAGGATTATCTGTTCAGAACCGACCCACTGACTGGTCACTAAT
Organism: Millerichthys robustus; assembly: GCA_034783495.1. Taxonomy (NCBI): domain Eukaryota; kingdom Metazoa; phylum Chordata; class Actinopteri; order Cyprinodontiformes; family Rivulidae; genus Millerichthys; species Millerichthys robustus. The sequence goes on from JAVKLF010000047.1 coordinate 12,314,104, forward strand.
CTATGAACTGCCAGATTCCTAAATAGTACTGTTAACAGTGGAGTGGAGGAAGACTCATCTGATCCCAGATCTGTCTGTGTTTACAATCTACTTCTAGCTTAACCTCTCGCTGAGCAGTAAAGAGCTTAGCTTTAAAGCTAATAATCTGTTGCATAAGAACGACGACTCTGGACCGTCCCCTCCTCTGCAGCTTCCAAATCCCTTTAAAACTAAAGATAAAACCTAGGAGCGAGTTCGACCTGAGGGATATGGGTCCGACAGACCACACCATGTGAGAAAACAGCCTTAAGGAAAGTAATAAAGAGGACTGATAACTAACAGTCTACATTAAGTTGCAGAGACAAACACACAAAAGATATCAGGTGGACTCTGGAACCTGAGGGGAACCTGAGAACCAGGTCTGCATTTCTTTGGTGAACCAGCTTCTGTAAAAACGACCGTTAAGGTCGTTATTCTGTGCGGGAAAACCTGATACGCGCATGAAGCTGCTAGTTAGAAATGCCTTTATTCAGAATGCGCAGGCTGCTTAAACAAGATGAAAGAACAGAGGTGAAAGGAATCAAACATGACAATCTTCAAAACCCAAACTGCAGGTGAATCAGAGGACCACAAAGAGCACGTTCACAGCCGAGTCACACGAGAAAACCACGTTTTACAGTTTAGAGAAAACAAAGGAAAGAAACTATATGATCTACTGCAATTTAACCAGTTGACTCAAGCAGATATTCATAATTTTTTACATAATATTGTCTATTTATGTTATTTTGCTCTTGCTGCGTGTTCTGAACAGTGGATGTGGTCTTTGCTTCTTCCTGTAGTTTCGTATGGTGTGACATGTTACCACATCCTGCTACAGCAGGTTTGTGCTACTTAAAATCTTTTTGAACTTGTTCACAAGTTGTTTCTATTAAGATTATTCTGTATACATTTGTCCCTGCTAACAAGCTCATACCAAATGCACCCTGCAATCTAAACTGGTCATTCTAATGGAGAATCCATAAAACGAGATGTTGCGTTTTAAATTTAAAATGTTGCTGAACACGTCTGATTGGGAAAGGAGGGCAAAAGAGGAGCGTCTGGAATGATTTTTACTTCCATGACAGAATACTCACAGGCACCATTATCTGTTTGCACTGGCAGAGCAGCACAGCGTCCTGCAGCACGTGGTCCGAAACGGAGCGAAGGACGCTCTGTCCCACCGGCATGGAAGCTAGGTGGAGGTTGAACAGCCGCTTCAGCTCGTTCAGCGTCAGCACAAAATGCTTCCGGAAAGTCCTTGTCACAAAGTCCTGCAGCTCCAGGGACGTGTTGGAGGGGCTCCCTCTGTTAGAGAGATCAAAGCTCGGAGACGCGGCACTGCTGTAACCGTTAACAGCACCGTTAGGGATGGAGGAGGAGGAAGACGAAGAAGAAGTGTCCATCGGCTCGTCCTCCCCGACGCTTATGGGCTGCTGGTTGTCTTGAGCACTGCTTCCTGCACGTCTCATATCCAGGTCCTGCTGCAGCGACGTCTCATTTTCTTGCGCTCGCTCCTGAGCCATCCTCAGACGCTGCTCCCCGCTGATGTGGACGGCCTCTAAAGAACAACCCAGACGACAGCTTAGATAAAATTCAAAAGGAAAACGGTATTAAAAACAATAACAGAAAGTTATGACAAATAAAGCTCTTCTTTACCAGGTTGCTGAGCATTCTTTGGCACAAAATCTTCTTTGGAGAAATTAAAAACCTTTTCCAACCTTTAAGAAAAATATGACGTTTTTAATATACACAAGCTGTACTGCAAAAATTATAAATGTTGAAACCTACTTGCTTTGGATACCAAGCCACAGCATGTTCTGCCTGTGGGCAATATCTGGGTGCTTCTTAATGAAGTCCAGATCAGTCGGCAGCAGGAACTCCCAGCCTCGGTTGACCCGAGGAGCTGCTACGTGTTCCAGGAACTCCTTCACATCCTCAGGAGGAAGCTAACGGAGGAGAGGGAAGGAGTAGTTAGTTACATTCATCTGAATTAGCTGAAAAACTACAACCTTGGTGTATCAAAACAAATGCTTCAGGCTATAAAATGAGTATCAATTAAAGAGAAACGAATTATATCTTTTCTGTCAAACTGCTTCCTACTTTGATGATGGATGCAATTTCTTTTCTCATCACGGCGCGCTCCAGTGTGAATCTCCACATCTAAAGAAAACAAAATCTCATTTACTCTGATTTTAAAACAATATAACAAAAAAAAACTAATTCCAAATAATTTAATAAACAGATAATAAAGCCGAGACAGCTGCTCACCACAAAATCCCTTCCGCGACAGAGCACCTCGGCAGAGACGCCACTGTGAGCGCTGCAGGTGTTTTTGGGATACAGAACATCACTGGGGACCAGAAAATTTAATTTAAAAAAACACATACACACCAGCATCAGTTTCTTTGAACCAGGTCTAATTTTAGAGGATGCAGATGCTCTTTATCAGATTCCATCAAAAAGCACAGCAAAAGTATTTCTTTCTCACCTTTTTACAACCCAGTTTCCCTGAACCAGCAGCGCCACCTGCTGGATGCAGCGCAGCACTGAGGTCTGGTCGATCCCAGAGGCGAGCAGCCCCATCAGGTTGGCAAACGGCATCACCTTAACTGCATAGAAAGGAAAATTAGTAAGGAAGTGTGACACAAGTTAACTAAAAGTTTCTGTCACAGGGGGAGATTTTTTTCCCCTTAAATTTGTACCAAGTATTACACATAATTATCAAAAATAAACAATACAAACAAAAAAACAAACAGGAAATGTGATCAGTATTTACTCATGCTCTTGGCTTACCGTTCCTCATCAACGTCTTGACTTGATCTCCAAGCGGCAGAGTGCGGAGCTGAGCCATGGAGAGCACATTACTGGGACCGACTGGTTTTGCACTGACATACAAAGAGACGGTCGTGTTAATAAAGGGTCTCAAATCCAGAAACATTCATCAAAAGAGTGAGGAACGCTTACGCTTTCTCCTCCGTGAGAGGGGGCATCAGCATTGTCAAATACTCCCTGAGAAAACAGGAGGAAGACGTTTGATCAGAGTTCAGAATTGAGAGGTGATCAGATGAAGATGCGAGCTAACTGTTAACTACGTTCACGGAGATGTGTGCAACTTAAATTAGGTGTTGGACTATAAGTTTGAGGCCAGATGAGTAGCAGTATTTATTTATTTATTTTTTAGAACTCACTTTGGAGTTTTGACCAGTTCAGAGTTCTGTGAAGAGTCCAATGACTGACAGAACAAGTACTGCTTTTCATGCTCTGAGCGTCCGTCCTGCATTCAAAACAAGAGAAACACTAAAAATCCGCACGACAAACAAACAGAGCCGTATCGTCACCAGACTAAATATGTTGAGTCTCTTTTTAAACTCCGAGCACTCCCTCTACCTTTGCACCGTGATGCTGCAGGTGGGTCCAGGGTTCTTCCGCTTGCTTCTTCTGCAGAAACTCATATGACTGGATTCTTCTTTGCCGGGCCTGCTCCGATTCAGGACGGGCAAACCTCACCTAAAGGAGAAATGTGCATCATTTTATGTTCTACATTTGCATGAAAACTTAAAAGATAATGTAGCTACAGCTTTGCTGCATTAATAAATATTAGTCTTTACCGTAATCGCCTTCGCTTCCTCTTCCATTTCCTCCTGGGAGGAATCTCCACCTGCAGGAGTGAGAGTCTGATCATCCAGCAGCCATCATTTGTGATCACATCACAACTATTTAGGATGTTAGATATTTTGTCTGAGCTTCAGACAAACAATTAAAGAGAATGTACTTTCTTGTTATAGTGTCATCAATGCTGGCGTGTTAAAGACTTTAGTTTACAAAGAGCATGTGAAGATGACATGGAGAGAGTTGATTAGGACTTCGGCTGAAGCAGCACCGGCCAGAAAGAGAGTCTTTAGATCCAATAAAGTTTTAAAAGACTACAGAACTGGTTCTCTGTGTATGTTTAAGGCTTTCAACCATATTATTTTTATAGATATTTTTTCTCTACAAGGACATCACTCAAAATTTATTTTAAACAAATCAAACATTACAAATAAGAGGCTAAACCCACAATGTGATAGCTAATTCTTTTTCCTAATTAAAAGCGCTGTAATAATAGAATATATAGAAACTAATGTTAAATATAAATTATTTTTGATTTGTTTGACAACCAAAATATAAGATATTCAGACCCAAAAATGAATTATGACTAAAAGACATTCTGACATTTTTGTTGAAAAAAAAAAAAAAGTTAATTTTCTTTTCTTTGACTCAACCAGTCAAAGCAAATTAAAATAAAATGGCATCTACTTCATCAGGTTGGCAAAGTAAAATTTTTTTAGCTCTTCACCTTCATTGGCTGCCTCCCGCTCTCTGGTTTTGTTGTCAGCTTTGTCCAAATAAGAGAAGCTGGGTCTCATCTGCAGGATTCCCGTGAGGGGGGTGATATGAAGCTCACCTGAAGAAATCACCATTAAAAATTACAATCACAGACTATTCTGGCTTTGGGATTTTTATGCCATAAAGCACATATTGGCCTACCAGCTTATCATTTGTAAACAAAGTTAAAATGGCTAGAAGTAAAAAGGAATGAATGACCTTTGAGCATTTACAACAATATAAAGCCAAAACAAGTATGGCAGTGCAGCGGACAGCAGGTAATAGGGTCAGACCTTTGCGAAATAAAGCAGCTGCATATTTGGAGGTGTTGGTGGTGGCCTGGATGGAGGAAAATGTCTGTTTGTCCATCATTTTTCTGAACAAGACACATGAAAACAGCAACAGTCAGTCTACTAAACTAACTAGGAAGTCTTTGGAATTAATAAAGTTTTTAAAAAAATACATACGACGAGTAAGTGTTGGTTTCATCATAGGACATGCCGTCAACATTTAGAGCGATTTGCTCTCCTTTACTGCGACAGTAATTTGGACTCATAGTGTTGATGGCCATTTCCAGCTCCAGCTGTTTGACAAGGACAAAAAAAAAACCATAAACTCTCAGAGAAATAAAGAAAATGTACAAAAATTCCTAGAAATAAAACTTACATTTTCAATATCAACAATTGAAATAATGCTGAAAACACACTAATGAAATTTCAAGTAAACAAATGTAACATAAGATGACAAAAACCGTGTTTACCTTCTGCTGTTTGGGTTTGATCTTAGCTGACAGGTGGTTGACATCGTCGTAGGTCATGGTGGCCGGTCGGACCGGATACTGAGTTAAAAACACAAATGTGATAAAATACAAATTAGTGATTGACTCAAGATTTGCTAAACATTTCAACTTACTGAGTTCTGTAAAGGGAAAACTCACCTGAAGAAGATAGAGTTTATCTGCAAGGCTTTTGGCAAGGTACACATCAATCTACAAGAAACAGTAGATTAGAAATCTTCTTTTTCACCACAAAGTTTAGGACTTATTTAAAAATGAGCACGTGCACGGGGTGGCTCAATCATGGCTAGTGTTAAAGCTACTAACAAATCTAACATTTAACCAGTTGGGTTTTTGTTTGCACGCAAAAAAAACTATAGACAATCCTTTAAAAAGCTGAAAAAAAAAAAAAAAAACATGACCCGTGTTGGCAAAACAAGTTGGAAGCACAGGTTGTGTAAAATAAGCTAACAATCATACAATTTTCCCTACATGTTTAGATCTTATTTTAAACAAATCAAGTCAACTTTTCATTTACAATAAATTATAAGCAGTAATGCTTATGACACATAATATTGCCTTACCTCCTCTATAATGGGGTCATCTTCATCACCACTGGCCATTATGAGAAAATCACAGCCAGAAGCTTAAAGATGTCACAAGAGAGGAGCAGCAGATGATCTCAGGGAGCCAATCTGTAAAATAAAAGTAGAAGTACTGCACAGCTTCTAGCTAATAGTATTTTAAATGAGAGGCTACGTCAAGAAAATAACATGCAGCTGGAGAACTATTTCAAATTCATGCAGAATATCATGGGTAAATTAAGACTGATAGAATTATAGATTTATAAGATTATAAAGTGTCAGAAGGACCAATATTTACAAAGACCCAAAAGTTACCAGCAGGTAACACGTGATGATGCAACATTAAGCCACCCACTTTAAATTGCTTCTCTTCATTCAAATATATTCTAATGAACATTATGTTTTACAGACACTCAACACGGTGATTTCAGAAGGTTAAAACACTCAATGCTGGTAACTTTTCAGAAATCAATTTTTGGCTGCGTTAGCTTTATGTTAGCAAGTTAGCTAAAACCGTTCTTCTGTACAACTTACAGTTTCTAATTTTAAGCCACATACGAGTAAAAAGAAAAAGCCAGACAAAGTGTTTGTTGTTTTAATTCTCCGTATAAGAATCAGTAACGAGTGAAACAAAAAGGCTGATAGCCGGTGGTATCCTAGCCAAGTCAGCTGTATGTAGCGTATGCTAGCTAACGTAGCCTGGCGTGCTAACAGACACATGCTACACAAACTGACAGACAGTCACCGGGCCGCCGGTAAACAGTTTCATCTCTCACCTGCACCTTTCACTGCTCAACTTAAACAGTATCATGCGTGCGTGAGCCGTCCAGAAGAACCGTTTACAGAGCTGCAGAACTCGGGCGACAGAAGTTAACTCTACGCTGGTGGGTTGAAGGTATGATGTTGAGTCAGCTCCACACAGGCACGTGGGGAGGAGCTCGTGTGGTATATGGAACACAAGAGGGTTTTTTTCGACACTGTACAAACCACTATCAACCGGGAGGAATGCGTTATTAATCTTCTACGTTGGCAATAATCACGACACAAAACCGTTTTCAAATATTGAGCAAAACAGATGTGGCAGCGGTGGGATTCGAACCCACGCCCCCGAAGAGACTGGAGCCTTAATCCAGCGCCTTAGACCGCTCGGCCACGCTACCTCATGTGGAAAGGTTGTGGGACATACGTGTACTACTACGTATGAACAGGTGTATATGATAAAGTGTGTTTCAAATCTGCTTTCGTGTTTTTGTGTCTCACGTTTTGTGGTTGTTTTCATTTTCCACCGTAAAATAGCTTTCCTACTGTCAATGGTGACATTACTTTGTATGTAAAACTATTTCTGACAGTCTGAAGAAGGCAGCAACTGGCTTCCATAAGTTTCTTATTTTGGCAATATGTTATGTTCTTTTTGTTTAACCCATAATAAATCCGTTAAGTCATTCTTCAACAGATTTCAGCAAAGTCATTCAGAACTTCACTGCATCTTCTGCTTCATTAAATGACTTTAACTCAATTTTAGTCTGGAAGTTTTGAGTTCAGAGAGAGGTATAAAGTAGTCTCTCGCTTATATATTAATTGTCTCAGTTACACATATAAAGAAGAAAAAAATCACAAATAAATCAAGATCAATAAAAAGCAAGGAAAATTTTATTATATACTTTCATTTTTTACATAAACTCTTCCACCATTAGTCTATTACCAATGCATTTTGTTCTGATTTTATTTATTAGACATTTTCTTTTATACAACCACATTCACTCCAATAAAAAGGTAATGAGCGGACAGGGAAGTAAACGGAGAACAAGTCAAGATGATTAAATGTCTCAAATCAACAGACAGAAACTGGAAGAAAGAAATGTCTGATCATCGATGGCTCGGCAAACGCATACAAACACACACAAACTGCTAACAGCAAAAATTCTGTCGTAAAAATATGTAAACTGTAATCATTCAGGGTATATGCTGAATGCCTTGAAACCAGAGTGAACATCAGACACTCAGAACCTCCCACAGCGATCAGGGGATAAATTATATATTCATAATTACTCCTCGACCAGCGCCCAGGCCTCTTCCGCTTTCATGTAGTACTGGTTGGCCAGGCGACCTTTCATGGCCGCCATGGCAGCTTCTGCGGCTTCTGTAAACAGATCGCCTGCATCAAAAGGAGAGAAGGTATGGTCAGTAATTTTCTGATTTTATGAGAATGTGTTTAGTTTTAGTGAGCAAACAGGACATCAGACCTGCTTTCTGAGGATCTGCGGTGAGGTTGTGGCCTCCCTCTTGGTACATCTCCGCCTCTCTGGCCAGCAGTAAGTAGCGAGGCTCGTCCTGCGTGCCGTCAAACTCTCCGCCCTCGTCGTAGTCCGTCATGTTCAGGGCGCTGTCGTACCAGTGCACAGCTTCATCCCAGTCCTGCTTTCTGTCAACACAGAACAAAAAGAATTCATTCTGGACAAATACTTTCTACCATAACTCCACCAGGGGGCAGTGTTACGGTTAGTAACAAACCACTAGTCGAACATCTTTGCTGCTGCTAACTGACCTTAGCAGACACAAAAACACCTTCTGCGATTGAGCTGTCAGAAATGCAAGTTTTTAATCAAGTAAAAGATGAGTAACTAACTATTATTGTTCCTTTTTAGACAGACTGTGCTGGTTTTAGCTATTAGTTGTTTTTTTGGCCATTTCTAACTTTTGTTTAGATTGCTTTAATTAAAAGTTCAGTTTCAGTCATTGGGCATTCAGCATTTGCACAGTGTTTTTTGCAGAAAATCGTAAAACTTCTGGTAAGAACAGGGCTCTCCCTGTAGTACTTCTTGCTGTAAATGAAGCTTCACCCACCTGTCAGCTGACAGGTTGATTCCTGTGTCAAAGGCTCTTGCAACAACGATCATCGAAGATCTGTCACCGGCCTCAGCAGCCTGCAATAAGTACTTAAAACCTTTCATCCTGTTTCCTGCATTATCCTGCCAACGACACAAACGGGTCAGAAACAGAAACAGACAGAACCCATATCAAATCAGCGGACTAGTAGTAAAATCATGGCGTGTGTTACCTCCACCTCCATGTCGGGCAGAATGTGGTGAGGCAGCTGCAGGTAACATTTCCCTAACGCCACGATGGCCTCCAGCTCTCCACACAAAGCGGCTCTCTCCAAGTGGAACATGGCCGAGTCCTGATCCCACTGCTCATCCTTCTCACAGAACCGACCCGCCTCGTGGTAGCGGACCATGGCCAGGTGGACCTGAATGGAGGACCCAGAAACTCACGAATCCAACCCAGAATTTAACACCATCCACTGAAGGTGTCTGTGCTGCGTCGTCTCACCTTTCCCAGGATTGACTGACCGATCTTCTTCTGCAGCAGAGCGTTGAGTCGCTCCACCTCGGTGGCCACGCAGGAAGGTCTGTGCACGTGAGCGCGAGACGAATGGAAGAAGCTCCACTTCTCCTCTGTCAGCTGAGCAGGAACGTTCGCCGCAAAATTAAAATAAAAAAAGGAGAGCGAACTAAATTCTCCGTTCACTCAGAGTTAAAGAAAACCACGAGAAAAAGAATGCAGACACATGAAGCGATTATGGCAAAGAGCGTATTGGAGGTAGATGGTGTTTCTGTTCCAAAAATCACTTTTTGTTGTTTTGTATTTTATAATTTGCTAAAAGTGCAGGCATGAAAACAGCAGCAGCTTGTTAATTAACTGTACAAAATCACAGTGCAAAGTTAAAGCAGAAAGGCTGCTTCGACAACTCGCTTTTAAGCCTCCATGCAAATAATCACCCCTTCATTGTCGGGACTTTGTGAATTTAAGTTTGCAGAAACTCTTGGAGGAGCTACCATCGTCCTCTAGTGAGGGGGAAACAAAGAAGATGAGGAAGAGCTGAATTGGAGTAAAGCTGAGAAATATCATTTTTAATTGTTAGCCAGCTGATGTGAAAAAAAGAAAAGATTATCATGAGGAAAGTGAGTGTTGTGTTATTTCATTGCAGACAGAATGATTACGATGGATGTGAAGATGATGTTTAAACACATTTAATTTTGTTTGTTTACCCTTCTGATACTGTCGTCATCCGACTCAGAAAAAGTTCTGTGGTAGCGGTGATGGGCCTATGTGATGATACAACACGCATTTCAAAACCTGCTGTTGAACTCGAAGGTGGAGAACAGCAACTTAAAAAAAGGAGCTCATTTGGAAGTATTTACCCCATCTATGTGGTCATTTGGATCCCCCTCACTCCTCCTCTCGCTGGGATAGCCGCTGTCTCCGCCGCTTTCTGAATCCTGCAGGCAACAAAACAAAACGTGTAAAAGGCTTGGTTAGACTGAACCCAAAAAAGACCAAAAAGACCATCTGATAAATTAGAATCAAGCTTAATCAAATAATGAATGCAGTAAGGTATGAAATATAATCTTATTTTACTTCAATTACCTAAAGTTTAACCACTGAGAGTTCAGTAGTTAGTGGGGTTTAGAAAAATCCAGCTTGGCTTGGCAGCAACCAGTTGTTGCAGTTTGCTGCCACTAGAGAGCAGTGTTGACAACATGACAACAACAGCAACTCTGTCCCGATCAGATCCAACAATCACCACTCACAAGAAATACTGAACATTTTGTTCAATGTCCTGTTGAGGAAATGTTGAATTTATTCAACCATTCTGAGATGCTCCACCCTCCTCAAACAAGACCGAACCCACCTCCAACCTGACAACAACAACGTTGAGCAACAGCAGCAGCCTCGCCCAGCAGGAAAATGGGCTGCAACACACCGCAAGAAACACCTAAACGAACTCAAAAACAACTCAGAACCTCAAAAATCCTCAGATCAAGGTGATTTGGATGATTTGTGATTTGCTGTTTTAGGATTTTAGCGAGAGTTCTGCTTCTTATTTGTTTTAAAAACTAATTTTTAACCTTACTTTCAGTAAAGGCTTTCATTACTTAGCAATCACACTGTATTTTCTATAGTTGTTGTTACTAGTTGTTTTGTTTACTGACCAGTGGAGAAGAAACAAAAGTCAGTGCAGCTCAAAAAGAAAAACCTTCTTACTGACAGAAAAACCAAATGTTCCAAATGACCGCCTGTTGGCTCAGAACATGGTTACCGGCGGGGCTGCTCTTATGAACACATTCATTGTTGCTCTGGCCTCAGCTGTGGTCAGCCTTTCAACAAGCAAATCCTCATTACCCAGAGGGGTCAGAGTGCTGTTTGTTTCCTAAAGAACTGCACACAAGCAAGCAAGCGTCCACTGCTGAAATTAGCTGTATTCCCATAATCCTTCCTGTGTGGGGGGAAAAAAAAGCTACACAAACAAAGACAGACAGCGAACCATGACCCACTCACAAGCAGATTATTAGAGTTTGTAAACAAACAGTCCACGTGTAAAACTGGTTATTGTTACCTTGTGTTCACTTGTGCTGTTGTTGTTGAGTCGGTCATGTTCGTACATTCCAGTAAGAGACACGCCTGGAAATGTAAAAGAAGTACGCCAGTGTTCACAAACCGGCCGTTCCTCAGGATGAGCTGCTTTTTATTTGCAGTAAAATGACCCTAAAGTTACCTGAAGGGGACTTGCCCATACATCCGCCTGCCAACAGTGGGGAGAAGGGCAGAGTGAGAGGCGAGCAGGGGATGGAGTCCGCATCACTCGCGCTCTCGTCCGCAGACGAGGTCTCCGACAGACGGGACAGCAGCGGGGGCACACGGCTCGCGGACAAGGTCCGAACACGGGGCGAGCCGCAGACCTCCTCGCAGCCCCTCAGCACCGTCTGGGCCGACTTCTGGGAGAAAACGAGAGGAGACTTAGGTGACAAAAGACAAGGCGAAGAAGCATACGTGTCGTCATGATCCTGCACCTGAGTTGGAAGTCAATTTTTTTAAAATCAAAGTATTAAAATTACAAGCAGCTTGTTGGTGCCGTCCAGCTGGGAGGTCTCTGCTCGGGAGAGGTCAAAAGGCGTCAAACCCATACTCTTGCAGATCTTGTTACACAGGTGGGAGTGGAAGAACAGAGCCATGCCTCGCACCCCTGAAACACAGCTCTTATCAGAGTGAAGCTTCTCGAGTCATTACTGCTACCAGAAAAGCAGTTTTTCAAAAAGACGGGTACCTAGATTTCCGTCACCGAAGTCAGTCCCCTTCTCTGTGTGGATCTGAGGGTCCGTGTAAAGATCTCCGACTCCCTGGATGTCCACCACGATCAGCTGATGGCCCGACCGCTCGAAGGTGAAGTGACTGAAGGCCTGATGGACGAAGGATGAGGAAGTTGTATCGCGCCGTCAGACAAGGGGCTGTTCTTTCTGAACGCCGATGTCACTCACCTGTGGAGTCAGCCGTATGGTGTCGTCTCTCACAAAGCCGGAGTTGGAGTTGTATTTGATGTACTTGCCCTCGATGTAATGCTCCAGGTGGAAGAGGGGTTTGCCTGGTCGTTGTGTCATCTCCACCACACACATCTGCATGATGTCCACCTGCGGATGAATTTAGATGAATCGAGAGTTAAAGACAAAGAAACAACTTTAATATATGCACTGAAATGCAGTGTGGGCTGTTCTACAATTTGTGCTAAAACCGCTTTTTAAGAGGAAAACTAGAGCTCAGACAGACGAAGCAAATATTTATCCCGGTATATTTTTGTAAACAAACAAAAAGAAAGAGCTCTTGAACTAATCCACTACCTGTTTGGGGGGTCTGTGGCGGTTGTACTCCTCCCCCCAGAGTTTGGCCTCCATCTGCAGCCTGACGTCCTCGAAGTAGACGTCTCTGTCCACGGTCTCCATGTAACGCTTGGCCACATAGTTGGACGCCGACTTCCAGTTGCTGCTGTGTGAGAAGTTTGATAACTTCTTCCTGGAGGGAAAAGAAACAGATGCTCAAAAACAACTGCATCTGTTCCGAATATTGTGGCTTGAAAAGACACGAAAAAGATGAAGAAACACCTGCGGGACTTTAAGTCTTTCCTGAAATATATGAAGGAATCCTTTTATAAAAAGAGGGTGAGTTGAAAGGGACTCGATGTGAGCCTAGTTCACTGAGAAGCAACTGCTTCTAATTTATTTACTGAATGCAACAAAATTAAATACCAAAATATGATGTTCTTGTGTTTTTCAGGAGAATAGGTTTACAGAGTGACAAACACCCGAAGTGGTTTAAATAGATCTTTTCTGGTATATTTCCCACCATACTGAGGATTACATGTTAAAAAGTAAACTAAGACCCATTTTGTCTTTTATTTGCTGTTGTCACTCAGACATTAAAGCAAGACAAAGCAACATCACAGAATCTGTTTTTATCCCAACAACAAAAATCTGTGTTAGTTTAAACCCCACGTGCTAAAATTAGTACGTTAATATGAAATACTGCGTGTGCTAGCTGCACGCCTCTTCGGTTGGTCATTTAAAGAATGTGGGTCAGGAACATATTTCTGTTTAGTTTCCACTGACTCTACATCGTTATTTGAGGAAATGAGGGCCACAACCTCTGAACGAGATGAGATAAATAAGGAAATATATTTTGGGCTTACGCTCTGTAGCACTCCCTCATGGCCCCTTTCCCAAAGGACTGTGAGAAACAGACAGAAGCGAGAAAATCAGATGGGATCAGACCGTGAAAGACTGCAGATTATTTTTTAAAGCAAAGGACGTCGTACCTGTGCAGCCATCTTGATGTGAATCTGGTCTTGAGCCCACTCTCCTGTGATGGCGTTGTACCTGTAAAGATAAATATCTTCATGTAAAAATGACATACTTTATGTTTCTGGGTGTGTTATTTTATCCATTCAGTTCTAAACAGACTGCTGGAGATCGTAAAACGGGCCCCAGCCGATCCAATTCAAAACATTCAGCTCATTCAGAACGTGAATGAAATAAATGAAAGATTTTAAAACTTTATACTTTTCAAGGAAATTCCATTATTCCTTTTATGATACTTTTAGCTTTTAGATAATGCTTGGCCCTCTTACAGGTTTTAGCTCGTCTTGTGCTTCTTTTAGTTCTTTTACCTTTTGGCTAGTGGCATGTTTATTATAGCGTTTAGCTAGCTTTTTGATATTTTTAATTAAACATTCCAAGCCTTTTGCAACATTTAGCTCCTAGGTAGCATACCTAAGGCAATATAACTTTTAGTTAAGGTTCTGCTTCTTGTAGATTTTAGCTAGTTTTTAGCATTTTAGCTTTAAACAAGTGCATTGTTTCTTTTAGCTTTTAGCTACTGTTTTGCAGTAGAAGCAATTTCTCTAGTTTCCATTTAAAATTAGGTTGATGTGCCTCTACTTATTTATCATCCTGGTATCATAAAAATACATTAAAAGTTGACTATTTAAAAATGAGGTGAATATACAGTATTTACATCTATACCATATGTCTGATGCAATAAACATTTGCTGAAAGATCAGTAAGAACATTGTAATTTGTTTTCATGCTAGTTTTCAGTGTTTATTAACCTTTTTTTCCAAATTGGAGCAAATTACAATTGGAGACAAACATTCATGTTGGAACTGTAAAGAAGTAGGTCTGTGTAGGTGTGATTACAGGTAGTAAATATCGACCGGTATGTGATCATATGTAAAAGTAAAGTAGTAAAGTAATCCCTGCTGGCTCCCTGTTAGCTAAAAGGATTTGGTGTTGACAAACAGCAGACTTTTACATTTCAGCCAATCATAAAACAGCTTTCAGAGAGGCGTGTCTTAAAGAGGAAATACAAACTAAAATGAATTAATTTAGGGCCAGTCTTACTAAAACAAATTAATCTTAAACTGTATAATAAATGAAGTTCCAAATAAATACCAGAAAATTGCTATAAAGTTTGATTGTTTTTGCAAAATAAAAATTGTTCTGCATTTTCCAAACTTATGTTTTTTTATGGTAATGTTTCAAAGGCCTTCATTTTCTTTAAAGTATTGCAGCTCTGTAAAGATATGCTTTTACAAGCAGAGCAGTTAAAACCTTAGCTGTTCTCCACCTGTTAATTCACTTATCACAGGCTTGTCACACCACTGACCTAGTTTCCCTCTCAGACCCACTGCTTTCCTTTTTCCTTACTCAAACTAAAAGGAGCAGCAGCACTCAGTCTCATTTGTTTGCCAAGTGAAAGAGTTTTTTCCGCAGCTCGTGATCTATTCAAATCAGCGAGCCACAAAAAGCAATGAATTTCCTGTAGATGTAAAAAAAAAAATACACAAAGACTTAAACGATGTTTGTTCTCTTGTTTTCTGATAAAAGGTCTTTTTAACCACTTTTATTTGTTGAAGAGAAGTTTGGTTCTGTCAATGAAGTGATATAATTATCTGCCGGCATTAGAGCAAGTGTTTGGATTGGAAGAGTGTGTTTATTTGTGTGTGTGCTGGGTTAAAAAACACCCCATTATTTATCAGGCAGTCATTGCAAAAAGGCCATTTTCCATCACATGCATGCTGGAAAAGAACTTTTCCAACAACTATCCCTCACTTCTTCTTCTGCTGACATTTTAAGTAGGGTACACAGAGTTCCACAGCTTTCACGAGTGTAGAGAGGGGTGAGGTTGCACAAGGGGTAAATTTAGCCCTCAGAACGAGCACAGCAGGGCAAATCCCAGCCTCGGACAATCCCTCTTCCCCACTCTAAACTCTTATGTAACGAGACCTCGCCGTTGTCATGCGCTTCGCTCACACCCAGACTCTAAACCTGTGAGTTTTTGACGCCATCGCATCAGGATTTAAAGAGGCGTGTTTGTTTATTTTAGACACCTAGCTGGTGGCTAAATATTTGGGCGCACCCTCAGATATGAGATAAAAACAGGGCGGTCAAAACTTCAGTGTTTTAATGCCCACTCTGTAGGGCATGGTTGTGTTTGCCAACAGCTAAAACCAATATGTCGACACATGAGCCAAAGTGAAGCCTCGCACACTAATCTATCCATATTGATTGCGTTGAATGTGAAAACAAGCTGAAAACTGCAGAGACAATCATTAAATCAACTTTTCTGAAATCAACAGCTTGTAGCATTAATTCAAAAGGTCAAAGGTCAGCGCTTCACGGAGACGCACAATGTTGCGACACAGATTGTTACAAAACAAAAGTGGATTCATACATCTAGATAAAAAGGTTTGGCCAAACGTGGCTTTAAAAACAACCGCGATCAAGCTACACCCTATAGGTCTTAACTAGCAGGAGAAGCACTTTAGAATTCTCATACCTGTAACGAATGCATGGTTCGGTCGCAATCTCCTCCAGGTGAAACTGTGCCCAGGGGTCCGGCATGGCTCGGGCCTTTTCAATCGCATGTATCCATGCTGCCTGTCACAGGAACAAAAGCAGGTCCTATTCGTTGTCAGTCATTTTTAATTCCCAAAAATTTTAAAAAATCAAGAAGCAGTCTTTTATTCAGGTTTGACAGAACACAGGAAAGACAGAAGGGAAGGTTGTTCTTTGCAAAGCTGGTTATTTTGCACAAAAAAAGTTGTGATTCCTTACATGTTTTTGTTCTTTCTTTTTCACAAGGCATGCAGATAATGATGAATAAATACGCACAGCTTCTGCACTGAACGGTTTCCCCCCCCCATTCTTTGGATTATTTGCATTTAACCAGCGAAGGGTGAGAGAGCAATCATGCAAAAAAAATGGTAAAACAAATTAAAATGAATAAATTAACAAGGGGTGTGTGGAGATATTAACTGTACAACTGTTTGCAAAAGAAGGGGATGTGGTATGTGACTAATTTGCATAATAATAAAAAAAAAAACAAATGTGTTAGCGCTTGTGTCACGAGTAATCTAAATCTGACCAAGTTTGGACATGTTGTGCACGGTGCAACGGCACGTCTCCCTCGTATTTCAGCTTCCACTGTGCGGCGTTTATATTTAGAGTGACTGATTTACGCAAAGACAGTATGTTTAGGGTCTTGGGTTTAAACTGGGGGAGGGTCAGGTTACTTAGACGTCAAAAGTAAAATCAAGTTACAGTTTGGTGCCTGGAGCAAAGGTAAACACTTGCGTTGTTGCTGAATTATGAAGTTTTTAAGGAAAATATTTTTTACTAAAACTGTATAGCAAAGCATAAATAAATTGTCTAGAGCTTATGGATAATAAAAAACAATGATAAACAAATTAAAGGCTGAGCGTTCTTTGATTGCATGTCACCCGCTGCATCTTGTGACAGAGTTTTAGACTGAGATCTTTTTCTGTTGGGAAATAAAAACCTGGACAATAACTCTTCATGTTAGAGATCTTGCACAGAGTATGTGCGGTAGATGACTCTCAGCTACACACACCCACAAAAACATTAGTCCGCCTTTGCCTTTCAGCGACGTGCTATCTGAAAATATGGATTTGTTCTGAAACAGACATCAGCCGGAGGGATGGGAAATGATAGCAGGTGAAGAGGAATGTACCAAATCAGGGGAAAGGACAGCAAATTACAGAGCGGGGGAGTGAAGAATGGAGGCAGAGAGGGAGAAGGTTAAATGTAATCTGATCAGGAACATACCCGTGCGCTCTCAGACAAAACAGTGTACGTTCGACGTTCTCCCTCGGTTTCATGCTATTTAAAAAAAAAGGTAAAGAAAACGGATTATTCCCAACAACATTAACTGCTTCAAACAACAACAACACAACAAACACAAGAGGCCATTCTTCTTGAAAACAAAGCGCCGGTGCACGGTGTTTCTGATAAGCACTGAATCGGGCCATTCTGCTGAGCTGCAGAGACTGACAAGCGCTTGTTTACACAGAGAACTCATGAGGTGAAAGCCACACTCTGGTACTTCCTGTTCTTGTCAAGAGAGTACGTTTTAGAGACGACTGTCCAGCTTCAGTAAACAGATGCCGCGTGCGCACACACACATAAAAAATAACACAGATAGTGATGCATGTGTGCAAGCGTGCCCAAACCTTTTGTCCATAAAAGGCGAACATTGCAGAAATGACTGATTGCAATGGTGTGCTGTTTTCACACTGTGTTATTGAAATATTTGCTGACATATTTTTCCTGTTTTTTTTATTTTGTTTTGTTTTGTTTTTGCTGCTCAGCCATAGGCAGAAATCCTGGGTGGGGTCAAGGGGGCCTGAATCACACCCCCAATTTGGAAAATTGTCCCTCTAATAAAGCATTTAAGGAAACATGCACTTGCCATTATTTCCCCTCACTTGTTTTCCCAACTCTAAAACTGAAAGTAGAATATAGTGGTAATAACAGTTCCATCTGTTCATTTTACAACAATCCATTTGTCTGTACCTTTTCACCCCCCTCAAATATGGTCTCCCCAAATTGAGTTTTCGTTCCTGCGCTCACCCTGTACAAAAAGTTGCTCTTGGGAAGGGAGTTTGACAGCTGCCGCGTGTAAACAAGATCTTTCAGGTAGTTGCAAACTTCCTTGGCAGAATCGCCCAGGATGGGGGAGATGAAGTGTTCCTCATCGTCGTCATCGTCACTAGCGTTGGCATCGCTGAGAGAGGAAGCTCGATGCTTTACACCACTGCGCTGGGCGGAGGAGGACGATCTCCTGGCACTGCCTTCTTCCTCCATGCTAAACATCAGATCGTCGTCCATGGTGCCTGGCTGTTGTTTGGAACACAGAGCAGGGTGGAGAGTGTTAGTGGATTCTCAGTGGAATCATGTGCTGGGGGGGGAGCAGAACCATACGATCTGAAATTAGTGTGTGGCAGCCATCTTAATGCATGAACACAACAATAATTCTGCATCATGGCTGCACAGTTGTGCATGTAATAACGTGTTATAAAAGGGATTGCATGTTACAAATGGAGTGATATAATAAGACCATGCAAAGTGTATTAAATTAATGAATTTATTTAATTAAGTCTGTTTAAATGATGCAAACCCAACCACAATGATCTCAACACAGCAGCCACGTTTACAGTAACTAAAACACATTTCAAGCACGTTGTAAATTGTAAAAATGTCTTCTTGCAGGCGTATGTGATAAGCCACCAACCTTTCTAATCCGATGTACTTCAATCGCTTATTGCAGACTGAGAGGAACAGTTTATCCGTCCTCCTCCGTTTCTTTTCCGTCCCGAAGGGGCAGTTAGAAGACAAACAGAAGAGAGAGCAGGAGCAGCTCTTTAATAACTCCTCCCATACTCGTAGAATGGGTTCTCCGCTGCGCCCTGAAGGTCCTGAGACGTGTTTGGCAGCTAGCGTCAGTGTTTTGAAGCGTTTGTGCTGTCAACAGTCCACCACGACGACGGTGTTCCTCCGCACGTATCACCAAACCACACGATGTTCTCTTTCTTTGGCCACGCCCACTGCATCCCTGTTGCCTTCGTGGGCAGTCAGAAATGTGGCCTCTGCGGAGATGTTCCGATAAATTCCGAGCACGAACTTGAACTTACAGATCCAGCAAACGCACTGGCAATGCAATATTAATCCTACGAACGTGAATGTACAAGACCTGAATATTAAAAAGAAAAAAACATTAGCATTTTGTGAGCTTTACGTCAGCGTGGACATCGTGCTGCAGCACCAGTGAACGGTTTAACCTCGTGATGAACTTGGAGTTTTGCCAGTAATGTATCAACTCCCTTCATCGTGTTCGTTATTTATTAGACAGGTTAGCTGACTTACGTCTTTATTCTACAGAAGTAAGTTAATGTCGGCGTTACTTTAGCCAACGTTTCAGATCTGTACGGTGTGCATCTTTAAAGGAATCAAAAGTGCTAATCCCCGTGACTCTGAAAGGAAGAGGGTTATGATAATGGATGGATGAATGGAAAAGTTTTAAATGTTTTAGCTAGCAAGAAGAAAAATAAGCCATACTTCTATCCACTTTTCGGATAAATTATGTAAGGTTGATACAACATTAGGTTCGCATAGTTTTCATAAGTACCGCATTCATCAAAGGCTGTTAGAATTTGTATTTACGATAAAGAGTGTTTTATTAGTCCTTCTACCTTCATGTGTACAGCGGACAAGCGAATAATTAGCCATATGTTTATCAATAGCCATACGGAACAGAAGTACATGGCACAGTATTGACACCCGTCCAACAATTTTCTAAACAATTTACGGATTCCGTTCGTGTCGGTAGCGTGGCCGAGTGGTCTAAGGCGCTGGATTTAGGCTCCAGTCATTTCGATGGCGTGGGTTCGAATCCCACCGCTGCCAAAAGATTTTTAACGACTGTATAAAAAAAGTCATCTTCAACTAAAAAACAATTTTTTTTGCCAAAATGCAGGTATAAAGGTCAAATAAAAATGCTTTTAGTATTAATCGGCTTTGCTTCGAGCCCAATATTAAAAGCCTTCAAATGGCGCCACCTAGTGGTAGAACCGTTCAAATATAAAGCTAGTAAATCAAAGTTTTAGAGGCTTTAAAAGTTTAAACAAATACTATATAGATCTATATAGAAACCATATGGGCTACAAGGCCACAAAAGTCCTTGAAAAACAAATTTAGAAAAAAAAACAGGAGTCATAATTTTATTACAGTTTCTGAATATGGAATTACCGAAGTGCCACAGTCATACTTGTCAAATGTAAATTGCTATTTGTCAATCTTTGCCAGAATTACTCCTCGAATATTGCAGCTTTCACTGTAATCAGATTACAACATGCTTTCACTTGGTCCCATCTTTTTCTTTCAGGTGCCGAGAAGCCACAAATTGCATTTTCTGGATGGCTAGTTGGGTGTCTTCAGGGGATATCCCAAGATGCCACACAGCCCTTATGGAGTTCTCAAAATGAGGGAACATGAGAACCTGTACCCCCTGCCCCAGAGCTGCTTCTTCTCCCTCCCCAACCTGAGCCATGCGGGCACAAAACTCCTGGGGACTCAAGGTGGAATCCTCGATTCGGAAACGTAGGATGTTGGTTTCCACGGCAGCCATGTCCACGGCAAACAGAGAAGGCTGACAGTCGAGTACAGCTGAGGGAGGGGGAGACAGATAAACGGTTTAGATGGATAGCGACGACAGAGCATTAACACCCCATGGGAGAGTGAGTGACACACCTTGAGCAAATGTTTTTGCGTTGCGGTGATCTTCCACTAATCTTCCTACCATTTTTTGCAAAGCCAACTTTCCAGCTGCCGCGATAATACCAGCTTGACGCATTCCTCCACCAAGAGCTTTACGGCACCGCACTGCTCTGGTTATAAAGTCCTGAGATCCCGCAAGCACAGTACCTACCGGGGCACCCAAACCCTGTGTCACATCAACAAACAAACGTTAAATAACTCCATCTTTGTAGTATCTTTTTAAAATGTGTTTAGTCTTTCCGACCTTGGAGAGACAGACGCTGACTGTGTGTGTGTGCTGCAGGATGGCGGATACAGGCACCCCCTGGGCCACAGCGGCGTTCATCACCCGAGCTCCATCCATGTGAACCGACAGACCGTGCTGATCTGCTAAAGCACGAACCTTAGAAGTGGAAACAAACCATCCAGATGTGGTGAAAACTCAGAGAGAAGCTACAAAACATAAGTATCACGGCAGAAAACTGATGCTTTGGGAAAAGGAACTCATTATCTATCCTCAAACAACGAACGGCACACACACACATCCTGCAGGAAGTGCAGAGGCAGCACGCGTCCTCCCTGGATGTTGTGCGTGTTCTCCACACAGATGAGGCGTGACCGAGGGTAATGAGGGTCCGGGTATCCGTGGCGGATCTTGGACTCCAGTAACATTAAATCAAACGTCCCGTCGAGGCGCGTTGCGACCGTGGTGGCGTGGACACCGGCCAGCTGTGTCAAAACATTAAACGCATACTGAGACCCTTTTAAAAGTGCGAAGCGCTCACGGAAAAGTCGCCGTTCCAGCACACTGACCTGAGCGCTACCTCCTTGCTCGTAGATGTGCAGGTGGGACAGATCGCCCACAATCATCTCGTCGCCCCGCTCCCTGCAGTGCACCATCACTGCCCAAAGAAACACAGACTCTTTTACAACCGTGATGTGATGACAATGCATCCAATGAAACCGATTCATTTACCTGCGATGAGATTACTCATTGTTCCAGAGGGGACGAACAGAGCCGCTTCCATCCCGAATATTTCAGCCGCAGTCCTCTGCAAGTCTGAAGAAATCAGTTGTAACAAAGCAACTAGGCTGTAATTAATCATTTCTCTATGCCTAACGAAGGACCAAACACAAAGACGTGTCTGTGTATTCAACAATGTAATGTTTAACTTTAAAGCTTAAAGCAAACTACTCAGGTGCTTGGATGATATTTTGTGTTTTTGTCTTTGTTGTTTGCTTTTTTTTGACAGTTCTGGACCCACAAACAGACCACAATGTTTCAGCTTATATTAATAGCTATTTAAAAAACTTGATTAATTCTTTTTTGATTTCAAAGAACGTTTGGAGATCCAGCGGCCACTTCTGGCCCACGGGCCGTATTTGCCCTTTTGTGATCTAAAAAAAAATAACCACAAATTTTATGGTTGATGAAACCTTGAAATCAAGTCTGTTAAATCAGAGTACGCATCACTACTTTTCAAAAATTGGAACGGTTCTTCATACAGAAAATAGATGATAAAGTCTTGAAACATTAATGTTACAACAATACACTTTCAGGGCTGGTTCGGTTCTCACCGTTCACCGTCGGGTCCTCGCCCATTACGTCGTCCCCGACCTCGGCCTCCGCCATCGCCTGTCGCATCCCCGGCCCGGGCTTTGTCACCGTGTCGCTGCGCAGATCCACCACCCGGAGGTGCGTCGCCCCGCCCGGGCCGGGATACCTGGCTTTCCCGGTGTTGTAGTACCCCCGAGCGGAGCCCCGACTCCGCAGAACCGCAGCGGCCGTTTCATGTCGCTTGCAAGGCAGCCTTTTGGAGGCGACGCCACCGGTGTTGAGTAAAAGACGAAAACACCCGCGTGAAAAAGACTTTAGCGACATGTTTTATTCATCTGCTTCGCAGGTGTTTATGTGTTGAACTTTGGATCAGCGTGATCGATAATCATTGACTGACTGTAAGAAAAGTAATGGATTACCGATCTGTGCACATCGATGTGCAATGAGCGAAGGTGACAAGTAGGGGGCGCCAACATCCCAACCATCATTTCAAATGGCCTGTTAAATGGTCTGTACTTGTATGGCGCTTTATTTCACTTCCACAGTCCGAAATTTTATAACCTATTTTTTGTAGATAATTAAAACAAAAAAATAATTTAAAGCATTTTTAATTAGCAATAATTTTCATAGGTTTATCATATATTAATGTTATATATTAATTTATAAAGAAGTTCAACAATTTCAGCAACTTTAAAGCATGTTATTTCAGTGTTTCTTCTAAAGAATAGCATATATCCTACTGAAATGATAAAAATAATGAAATATGAACCAATTTTTAACTGCAACTTTTAGAAGAAAATTACCATTTTTGAACACAGATGTAAAACTCCTCCTTGAATCGTCACCTTACCGTGGTGGAGGAGTTTGTGTGCCTGAATGATCCTAGGAGCTATGCTGTCGGGGGCATTGT
>JAVKLF010000047.1:12338341-12354142 GCA_034783495.1 Millerichthys robustus
GGCTGGCCTGGGAACGCCTTGGAATCCTCCCAGAAGAGCTGGAAGAGGTGGCTGGGGAAAGAGAGGTCTGGGCTTCCTTGCTCAAGCTGCTGCCCCTGCGACCCGACTCGGATTAAGCAGGAGATAATGGATGGATGGATGGATAGATGTAAAACTGAAAACTGAACCTAAGTAAGACGCATAAAGTCTTAAAAAAACTTTTTTCCTTATAATTAGGACACACTGCAGAGCTAATTTTTAAAATTAAAATTAATATATGCGAACAAAAACAGCATCTTCAGCAGCAGGAAATAAGAATATTTGACCACAGTGAAGTGGCCAGAAATAAACTTCCCAAACTGAAGTCATTCAAATATCTATTTGCAACAGGTAAGATGTTTTCCACAGAATCCCATTACAAATGATCTGAAGTGTCCCTTCAAAGCTCTCCAGCGCACCTGAATACCCAACACAAAATAGCTATGAGCTCAGGTCCAAACTAAACAGGTTAAATCTGGCATTGTCGTCTATTTTTATGGGTAATAATAAACCCCTGTCCCCATAAATCCCTGGACTTAAGTCAATATTTGGAGGTGAGGGGATTGTGGGAATTTTGCCACCGTGGAGTGAGACGGGCTATTCAGGCAACGCTTTCGTTACAAAACGACTACCCCTCCCTTCCTCTGACCATTTTTTGTGTGCAATACAGCTGCATTCACATTACAGGCATGATCCCCCCTCCAGCGCTCTCTCTCTCTCTCCCACACACACACACACACACACACACACACACACACACACACACACACACACAGTCATGTAGTGGTATCTTTGTGAGGACCTACCATTGACTTCCATTAATTTCTACACCCTAACCCTGACCCCTGACCATAAACCTAACCTCACAGGTCCATACCTGCCCCTAACCTTAGTTCATGAGCCCTAAACCCTAACCCTTGTGTGGACTAGGCAAAATGTCCTCACAAGGGCAAAATGTCCACACAGTATAGTACAGTGTCAAAAAATGTCCTCACAAGGGTAGTTAAACATCCCCCCACACACACACACACACGCCACATCCTCTCGCTGTCCAAGCCGATTTCCATCACTCGATAAAAGTCCCACTGTGTGTTTTCAGGGATGCCCCCGTCCTGTAGTTAAAGTTGATATCAGCAGTAGGAGAGACAGGTTTTATGATCCATAACAAGTCATCATTAAAAGTCATTAGTAAACATCAGCATAGTAAATTGGCCACAGTTGGTCTCAGGAGGCCCACAAGAGCCGTGAAGTGGGAGAGATAAAGATGCAACAAGGCAGGGAAGCCATGGAAGTGTGATAAGACGAACCGAGCAGGAGGCTATATGGGGGTCTCCGTTGAGCCCCTGGGTTCTGTAGCCTCAGATTTTTTGTTTTGTTAGTTTTTTAGTCTGTGTGTGTGTTTTGGTTCTTCCTCCTAGATGCCTTCCAGCATTCCTCGCCTGCAGCGCAGAGAGAAGCGAGTGGTGTTTTGGAGAAAATATTGAATTAGAGGAGAGAGAAAAAAAAGAGTCAGAGAGGGAGAAATGAAGGAGAGGGAGAAATATTGACTCCTTCTGGGAAGGAGCGAGACGGCAACGCCTTTCCAATAACCATAAACCCACTGGGCTGAAAATAGATGAGCCGAATGAATAAACAAATGTGTTTTTCCCACATAAGCTCTTCTCTTTCACGAAAGGAGGTGACCCTCTCCCTCATACCCCCCCCCCCCCCCCCCCCCCCCCCCACACACACACACACACACACACCTTCGTTTTTTTTCTCCTCCTACAGAGGCATCATTTCTTTGCAGTGACAGGAGATATTAACCAGAACAAAACAGGTGTTTATGGGCAGCCTTCGCTCAAAAAGGAGGTTTTTGAGACACACAAATGTTCTGTGTTTGGCCCAAAGGTGTCGAAACAAGGCTGACATCTGTTTAACGTTTCACACAGTCCTGATAGAGAATGTCTGCTGTTCTTTATCAGTCACTCCCAACTTTTCAGCTCCTAACTCCCAAAATAATTACAGTAAAGACATGTGTTCCCAAATATTCTTGGTTGAAGTGAACGAACATTGCTAAAACAAAGTAAATAAATACAGGCATGTTGACAACACAGGTAACCTGAGCTTGTATTATATGCCTTTTTTAATTGATGTCTGTTTTTACCTTTTGTTAAAATCATTTTTAATTTTCATTTGGTTTCTGGAGATCAACTCAGAGACCTGAAATGAATGTTTTGTGACCCACAGTGGGGTCCCAGACCCAGCTTTGGGCACAAGCGTGCAGAACAGGCAGCATAAACAAACAAACTTGAACTCCAAGAACTTAACCTTGTCTGCTCAGAGGTTGTGAAAATATTATTTTATTCTTTGTATCTAAAAATCACCAAAACAAATCTAAACAAACTCTTTTTTTCCAAAAGACATTTGGTACTATTTACATGCTTTTTATATTTTGATAAAGAGATAAAGGTTGACGGTATCTTTTGGAGAGGTGGGGAGACGCAATAGATGGAGGGGTGGGGGGACTCAGCTTGGCTTGAAAATAAGAAAGGGGGTCTTTAAGGAAAACAGGTTGGGAACCGTTGCTTTAGAGCATATCCTCAGCTGCAGCTCTAAGGCCTTGAGAGATGGTTGTTATCTCTGGCGTCATGACCAGGTTCTGCGGGCGTTTGCGGATACCTTCTGCACTGGCATTAACAACAGCAAGCGGCAAAACCCCTCCAGGTGTACCATCACCTTTGTTTGTGCAGGTGAGAAGGTCCAGCCCCCACATAAGATTCAAAAGGAGCTGCTTGCTACATCGAGGGACTGGCAGTCACTCGGCAACTTTGGGAAACAGTGGAAAATTCCCGGACAACATTGCAGCAACAACACTTAAATGTCCCCTGGGAAGACTGGTTGGAGGAAGCTCAAGATTGAATAAAGGCCAAGTATGCAGACTTGGTGGCTGAGTGTCGGAGGAATGGGTGGAAGGCCCGCTGCGATCTTACTGATGTGGGTTGTAGGGGCTTTTCAGGTCAGACTTTCCAACGGGTCCTGGGACTCTTGGGGATCTGCAAACAACACAGGCGAAGAGCCATAAAAAGCATTGTGCTTCACGTTGGCTTTGGTTGAGATGAGCGGGACGCATGGTGTAGTGTGCTATCTTGACACAAGTCGGGGTTTGGTCACCCCTGGCTGGGTCACCTGGTTGAGGGTGTCTGGTATCAGACCCGAAAAACCCAGTGACCCCGGGAACATCACTGAAGATATGTCCAGGTTGCACTGCTAGGTGTATCTAACAGGTGAAAAACAAAAGTAAAACCTTGTGTGAATGTGTGGCAGCCAAAATGCAACATTTTGAAAACAATGACGTCATAGCCTCACCGCTAACCTAAATTATGATCCAAGGGCGGCCTCTTTCTCTCCCTCAGGAGCATCTCTGAGTTCTTCTGGATATCATAGAATAACCCCTGGTCCCAAAAGACCCAATCTGAACACAATTCTACATGCTTTTTGCTTGTATGGATTACTTTTGGTTGTATTTATTAGTTACTTTACAACTTTACTAGTTATCTCTTGTTTCCACCAGTTATGCAGAAACAAAACTACACTTAAAACATGTTCAAATTGATTCATTTGTTTATCTGAGCAGATTTCTTTGGAATTGGTTCCTCGGCGTTAAAAAAAAAGGACGATCTTTGGCAGCAGACTGCAGGGAGTTTAGCAACCAGAAAACTTTTTTTAAATAGACGTGGAGAGGATCTGTAGGTCGTGATGTTGCATGTTGAGTAGATGTTTCTGTTTTTGTGCATCATGCTCTGGATGAACAGATACTTGCATCGGTGCAAAGAGGTGATAATTGCAGTTTTGACTGGACAGTTCGTGTTTATTAATCAAACCCGACTGCTTTCATCTGTGTGCTCTCATTCATCTCATCCTTCATTCAGCCCCTCTTTGACTTCTCTCAGTCATTTTTCATTTTGTTCATTCAGCTGTAACTATAGCTCTCCATCAGCGTGGACGATTTCCTGGAATAGTCACTTATCTTGTTGTTATTGTTTTTTACCTCCATCTGAGCTAATCATTTAGCAGCCCCTTCAGTTCACCCCTCTGCAGCAGCGGTGTCACCCTCCTGACCCTCTTTTCACTCCTCTCATCTATCCTCCTTTCCCACATTGCCTGCTTTTCTTTTTCCTGCTCGCTCCATCGTTCGATGGGAAGTCACGTGACTTCTCTGAAGCTGAGCCGTATAAACCAACTGCTCTTGGGGGGTTCTGTGTTCTGTGCAGCATTCTGACTGGTTCTTGCGTGTAGATGGCGCTCGATGCACACACTCACATACAAATGCACGTCCCCTGCAGACCCCTTGTTTTCCTCTTTCAGGAGCAAATGAGACTTTTATGCATAATGCCTTACTTTTCCAGTAAAAGATGTATTCAAACAGAACCGTGCTTATTGGGGTTTCATTGAGGGAGCTTTTCTCACAGGGTGGGAAAATAGGCGCCACAGCTTCAGCCATGCCATTTGTTTCAAGGTTCATTCAGCTACTGAATGGCTGTGATTGGGTAAGCTGAGTTGAAAAGTAAAGCTTTCGATTTACGTTCCAGTCTTCAGCTATGGTCTTGAGGCATGGCTCATGACCAAAAGAACAAGATTGTGGATAGAAGCTGCCAAAATGAGCTTCCTTTGTAAGGTGGCTGGGCTTAGTCTTTGAGACAGGGTGAGGAGCTCCGTCTTCTATAGGGGGAGCTCAGAGTACAGCTGCTGCTTCTCCACACTGAAAGGACTTGAGGTGGTTTGGACATCTAATTAGGATGCCTCTCTTTAGAGGAGTTCCAGGCACGTCCCACTTATAGGAAGCCAAGGGGAAAACCCAGGATGTGCTGGAAAGGGTTGCTGGGTTCTGGGTTTCTCTCCTGGACCTCCACAACCCGACTACGGATAAGTGGTAGAAGATGGAGATGGAGATATTTAATCTAACTGGATCCTCCCTGAGACAAAACAGAAAAAGCCTGACATCTATTGGCAGAAAATTTAATGTAGACTAGTTGAAGTAGTTCACATCGAGTGAAATCAGTTGAGGTGGTTCAGACATCTGTAAAAATGTCCACCTGGACCTCAGGGAGGTGTTTTGGATATTTCCAACTCTGGGGAAGAACCAGGACACACTAGAGAGACTACATCTCAACATTTGGGAACACCTTGGAATCCTTCTGGAAAAGCTTGAAGAGGTGGTTGTGGAAAGAAAGACCTGGTCCTCCCTGATGAAGCTGCTGCCCCTGAAACATGACTCTGGAACAGTGAAGAATGAATGTATGGTTAGCAAAGGGACTATGATGTAATTAAACTGTTTTTTACTGAATCGCAGGCACCCAAATGTGACATAAATGAATGCTCTTTGATTAGCAGCATCACAGTGGTTGACTACCATCAGGTCAAAACGATATTTTTCTGACTGAATAATGTCCAGTTTGTTGACTGGTCGTATTCCTTTGCTGATTTGGGTTCTTTCTGACTTATCACTTCCTTTTTTCTGCACTTTCTTTTTTTCTTTATGTAATATTTTTCTAGCTTGTCTCTTCTTCTTCTTTCTTCACACACTCCCCTATCCCCCCACTCTTTTTTTTCAACATAGTTTTCCTGCCAGTAAGCTTTTGACTATTACCACAGCTTTGTGCTGCAACAGATGGCAACGAAATCAAAGTCTCTGATTTCTGAAATAAGAACAATCACAGAAAATGTCACAAGACGTCAGATTTCCTATAGCTGGTAACTCACGGGACATTTCTGAACCTCAACTTGCAACATGTATCATACAGGCAGATTGCACAACAAACACAAAATCTCTATTTTTGTTCAACTAAAACGGTAAAATTCTGTATCTGAGCAAAAAAAAAGCCCTTCCTCACCACAGATGCATGTGCGTCTGGTGATGTTCGTGCAGTTCAGACTGTGGGGATTCACTGTGACACCTGAGAGCGTTAGAGGGCTGGGTCAGAGTCCACGCTTGTTACTGTAAATCATTTGGCATTTGAGCTTTCCTGCTGCTTCGCTTCTGCAGCTGTGAAGGAAGAACAGCGACAAAAAAAGGTTTAGGTAAAAGAATCCATCTGGGCCGATACCGCCACAGCTGTCTCATGCAAACAGTTTTTACTTTTCAGCTTGTTGCAGTTTGCTAAGTTCATGCTGACTGCTAGCAAACTATACAATAAAATTAAAATGTACAGATATTGACTCCAGCCTTGAACTGCTACTACCATCGCTGTGGTAGCTGAGACCAACTCAGAACAAATACTAAGCATGATTTCTGGTTTGATGATGACAAATAATCCCTTCTCATCACAAGATCAAAACTCTGACATTTGGCAGCGGGTGATATGCATTCCTCTAAGGTAGAAGCCTTTAATTTTATTTACCCTTCCTGCCAGTATGAGTCACGCCCAAGTGTTAGGTGATCCAGGTGTTATTGGAAACCCATATCTGTGTTAAAATTAGGTTACTTACATTGAGCTTTAGGTGCTTTAGGGTGTGTGAAAGAGTTAAAGGGGCTGTCTGATGAGTAGTCAGTGAAGAAAGATTTGACTCAGTGTTTTTTTTTTACATGTGTCACCACAAGCTGGTTAGTACATGTCAGGGCTGCGTAAGTCCATACAGGTTTGGACACATGCGATATCTGAGCGTGTTCTCCTGTCTGTGTGCTTCCCATATGGTTTTTATTGATCCGTGTCCCGGTTATACCCCCTTCTGTTGCCTCGCATTCCCTCCTTCTGTGCTCTGATGGAGAAGGAATGATGGAATGCTGGAGGGGTAAATCTCTGGTTTCCTGGAAGCTGGTCCGGCTTTATCAGAAGCGGCTGTGACAATACTTGAGCTGATGGGCCAACCGACCGAAATTTCCTATAAGCGCCGATCAGGCAGGGGAGAGCCTTCCTGGAAGGAATAATCAGCAAACTGGAGGCCCTTCCTGGAAGGCCACAAGAGGTTGCCAGTTGGGAGGCATTTTCCTTAATGTCTTAATATTCTTCTCACCTTTCAAGGTGGCTGACTTTGGCAGCAGCTCAGAAATTTAACTGGGGAAATTGCGTTTTCTGCAAAAATGCATGCTGTGAATGCTGAATGACAGCAGGGAAAATCAAAGAAGCTGCGACTGACTTGTTGAAACTAAAAGAAGCAGAACTAACTAAAAACTAAAAGGAGCCTAACACTAGCTAAAAAGCTGAAAGTAGCTAAAAGTCATAAGAAAATGCTAACTTAAACATAAAATGTTCACTAAAAGGAAGAAATACATGCGAAAAGTGAAAAGCAGCAAAATGTGAACTATAAATTAAAAGTAGCTAAATGCCAGCTGAAGGTAGAAAAAGGGTATCTTTAAAAATTATTCAGACAATAAATCACACAAGAAATTTAACTACTCTTAGATTTTAATCTGTTCTCTTTTTTGTGCTGCATTTAAAACATACAGTTTAAAGTGTACGGGGCGATGCCCAAAAACTTCAGTGCTGAATGTTCTGGTTCTTGGAAATAAAGAGGAAAAGTCAGAATTGAGCTGGGTTTGTTTGAGAGCCGGCTGTTGTGCTTGGCTGTTGACAACAGTTGAGCTGGACACAGCGAGTCATGACTCGAAAAAATGAATCATAGTGGAAAGACTTTGTGCAAGAGCGTGTGAGATTCACAAGAGGAGCTGAGGATATACGGACAAAATATTCCAGCTCCACTCACCAGGCAACTATGGGGAACATAAAATGAGTCATAGGGACCTGAGCTAGCTTATTTAGACAACGTGTTTGTGTATAAAACTGGATTGTTCTGGTTAGATTTTTGGGAAGAAGGCAGTTCTGTTTGTTGTTGTTTTTTTTTTACCTAAATTGGCTGCTTTCTCTCACACAAACAGTCTCATTCATGGGCGTCAAAGCAAAATGGGAACTAAATGACTGCAATTAGGTGAACTGAGGTAAAAAACCTGTCACTATCCTCAGCAATGGGATTTTAAAAGTTGCCAGGATAGCAGAACTTATTTGTATTTTATATCCTGTTTTCCTCCTTTTAAAGGTTGACCTAAACAGCTACAACTCTGTCGTTTCTTATTAAAGGATGATGCCAATTTAAATCTCTGGCATGAAAGGAGATGGGTTTTCCCATCAATGCTCCATCCTTTATTGCACACAAAGACACCTCATTCGCTCCTTCTCATACGCACACTAACACCAGGCAAGCCGTAAAAACTCAACTCAATTAAAGTGCCTCTTTCCTGGAAGCCAGCCTCAGACAGAGCACAAGGTATGCAGGGAATGGGAACCGTGTGTGTGTGTGTGTATGTGTGTGTGGAGAGAGGTGGGGGTAAAGAAACAGAAAAACTCACCTCCTGCTTAATTTTACCAACAGCAATCTCTCTTGACCAACCACTTACACTCAGCCCCGGCTTCACGCTGAAACCACAAACTGTCATAAATCTCCTCCACGTGGCTGCTTTCACCTTCCTAACCTCACACACACACACACACACACATACATCCACACACACAGTTCCCAGAGGACACCATCCTCTCTCAAACCGACAGGCAGGATGTATAAAACTGGGCTGCATTCCTTTTCCAGTTAAGTCCAGCCCAAACTGAGCTTTCTGCACAGTAACTGCTGTGTCAAAGGTTGTGTGGATGGTGTGTGATGGGGAGTTCACTCAAGTCTGTTGTTTCTGGGAATGTCTTTGTCAGAGCGCAGCGCATGCATCCACTCTCTACGCCTATGGAATTTACCCTCAACATGCAGCGCCGCTCTTCTTCCACGGCTTGCCAACTATATAAAACACTGCTCTGTCCGACTAGGAAATCCCTTCTGAAAGCAAATAATCTTGTTGTGGAACCGGGAATCGCTGAAATACAGAACACTTTATAAGTCATTACAGCAAGTTACCCAGTCAATATTGACTCAAGAGGGAGAGAAGAGAAGCAGAGAGAGACAAACAGTGAAGTAATACACAAAGCACATGATTGGCTTTTGTAAAAATAGTGCTCTTTAATATAAATTACTTGAAATATCTTAGAAATATAAATATGTGCAACGTTCCTTTTTCATTTATTATGTAATGCTTTTTGTCATTTCAGGTATTACAGCTTGTATTTCGCCAGACTTTGTGGCCAGCCTTTTGCAAGAGTCTTTATAAAAGACAAAATGATTCACAAACATGTGGTCTACTGCTGCTGCAGCGCACGTTAAGAACTTTGTGTCGGTAAGACAGCAAGACCCAGTTCTGACCAAAACAACACAAAGACAACATGTGCGTCACCATGGCTAGATACGCTCAACAAAATGTTTCTTGATGTAAAAAAAAAAGGGCTCCAATATGGATCACAGGTGAGTATGAGCACTGGGCAAAAACACAAGTAGAACACGATCTGGGTCAGAGCTGAGTCTTGCTATTTGTTTTACAAAAGGCTTCTTTTTTTCCCCCACTGAATCATTTACAGGAAGTCTTTTGTTCCCTTCAGACTGACAAAATGATCTTTTTCTGGAGGCATTCATGAGAAAGAAAAGTCAAACAATAGTTGATATAATAGCATTTTTCTCTCTCATGAGTTGATATATGAAAAACCAGAAGAGAAGGGAGAGAGCTGAATCAGGCATGCCCGGACATTTTAGTGAGAAGAAATAAAATGACTACAGAATTAAGACTTATCGCATTGGCTGGTATATTTAGAGGAGCAGCAACCTGTTGAACTCTATCTTCAATTAAATCAATGTTTTTGTTAAGCCTGGTTCTCTTTAATTCATCTCTCCTAATCCAATTTCTTGCCTCTCTTACTCCTCTCCAATTATCTTTTCACTTCTTACCCTGTTCTCTGAGATTAAAATACCCAATTCCTTATAAGATTACCTGGACAAATGTAATTCTTTTTATCCTGCTTTTGATTGGTCCCACACCAAACTATGGCTCGAAGCAACAAACAAACGGCAGGATAAAGGACGACGGGAAAATAAAAACACAAAGGAGGGAGAAAAATGCTCTGTAATGACGTTCTTTTGTCCCACGAAACAAAACCTTCATGTGGGCCTGTACCTGCTTGAGTATGTGTGGAGCTAGCGTGCATGGCCAGCCCACTCCTCTCTATGTGGCAACATTTGCGGGAAATGGCAATGGAAATATGTGCACAACCACAACACACGCTCAGACAAACAAATACTGCAAGCTGGGCCTCCTGATTTGGATTTTGCCATTTTATCTGTAGCTATTTCACAGCCTCTTTGTCATCTGTCTCTCCCTCTCTCTGGCTAGTGTTTGAAAGTGTTGTAAATGTTATGCTGACAGAGGGGGGTTACTTCCTAAACACAACAAGCTCACTAGTGGTGCACTGATGACACCTTCAATTACATCGTTTATATCAACCAGGTTAATTTTCTACGAGACACTGCTCTGCGTCTGACTCAGTCATAAGAAAGCGTTTGACCTCTGGTTCTATCTGCCACTTGCACTACCTTTTTTCCAGGCAGGATGTATGAGGTAATTGTTGGGTTACCCAAATCACACTCCTAAACCATGACTTTAAAGTCCATCTGTGATATAAAAAAAGCTCTGAAATTGACTGATTCTAGCCACTATGGGGTAAAAAAATGATCTTATATTTGCATCTAAGGCTCAGTCCGGTCAGTTTCTGGCGGCGCTAACATTCTCATTCACGCTGAGAACTGACGTGCTTCTCCAAGCGTGTGGTACATGTAGTAGAACCTCTGCAGTTCCAGTCAGTCATATAGGAGCATCGTACTTCTCCAAAAAGTCTTTAAGAGTCTGTGGGAGTTGTTCAGTTTGCCCCAAAGCCACATGGCCCTCATTGTTCAACGTCCTCCTGCACATGTGCTGCAAGGACGAGAGCGATCTCAAGAAGGGCTTTCGCAACTCCAAGGGGATTTTTTCTTTGCCGGTGTGAATCAGATACACCATGCGTCCCTTCTTTTTTGCATCTCCTGAATTGTCTCCACTTGCCCCGTCTCTTGTCCTTCCTGTATCCATCCCTTTTCCCATGTAATGGGCTATGAGTTTCAGCACGCAGTCAAACTGAGGAGGCTCTTGGGACTTTTGAGGGTCTGGCTCCAGGAAGAAGCCACCTTCCTCGCTGTGGATGCGGACGTTCTTTGTTCCCCGAGCTGTCTGCACGGACAAGGTGAAGAAGTGGTGGTGATCTGACGAGTCACGGACCAGGAAGGAGCCGGGAGATTCAGAGCGCAGCATGGTGCTAGCCTCTCGAGCACCAATGGCACCCCAATAAAAGCCACTCTCCTGGAGCTTTTGCAAAGCACACACCACCTAAAACAAGTACAGAGAACCCACAATTGTCATCATGCAAGATAAAAGGTTGCATTATATTTACACAATAGTACATGTTGTTAACTAGAGGAGTGGGTTATAATCTATAATAACATAATAAATATAATCAAAAATAGCAAACAGGCTTAAATCGGAGGCAACCGGACTTAGATCAATTAAGATCGCACTGCGAGCTAGCAGAACTGACAAAGACTCCCAGATGGGTGTCGAAACGTCTTCTAAACAAGAATTGATCTAAGTCCGGTTGCCTCCGATTTAAGCCTGTTTGCTGTTGCGATGACCCGGATAACTGAGAATTTGCACAGGCAATCAAAAATAGCAATAACCGATTTAATGCCAAAAACTTTCTGAAAAAGGCAGAATCACACAATTCATTCAGTGAGACTACAACTGAAGATTTGCCTGTTTCCTCACAATTTTGACTCATCAACTAGTCTACAACAGTTGCAGCCCATTGAGATACAAGCTGATATTGCAGCCTTTGGATAGTGATCATGTTTAAGATATTAGCACAGTTATTCCCACACTTTCCAGTATAACTAATAGGTAAGCCAGCTCTAATGTGATGCATGGACAGCCATTGCCACACACTGTGCTCAGCATCTTAACCCTTTTGTTAATTTAGTTTCTACAATCTTAATTGAATGAAAATTGTTTTATACTGCAGTACAGAGCAAAACATTTTGTTTCTTTTAGGTCTGTGCTCAGGATTTTGTTTGTAGCTTGATTCGACAATCAGGAGGTGCCCAGAGATGTGGACCTCTACAGTTGACTGACCTGCTGGTAGTGCTCATGCGAGCTGAAGGGCTTGTAGTGAAGCGGGGTAAAGTTTGTCCCCTGAACCCTTTCCTCTGGAGGAACCACACTGCTCATGGCGAGGGGCCTGTGTCCGTTGACGGCTGTTACGGCCCCATGGCCCCCTGCCTCCGCCCGCCGGCTGAGGGGCAGGGGGCCCAGAACAAGATCCTCGACGTGGGCAGGCGGTGAGGAGCGAGGAGCAGACGGAGAGGAGGCAGAAGAGGAGTGGGGCGAGAGAGATGGGGTCACACACCGGGTCCAGGGCCCCGGGGAGGGGGAGTCTGATGCATCCAGAGAGGGGCTGGGAGAGAGCACCTAAACACAGCTGGAAAAAGAAGAAAAAGCACAGATTAGGCATGACATGCCAACACTGAAACAACCACTGCAGCGACATAAACAAACGACCACTCAGTCACACTGGAGCTCTCAGCATACCCCCACAAAAATGCAGTTATGGGGAGTGTAAAAAATGCATGGAGCAAATCTAGGCAGCTGGGCAGGTTATATTTAGTTTAAATGAAGGCTCTGCGTACTCACGCTGAGCCAGACGGCAACTGGATCCTGATTGCTTTCAATTGTCTTCGATCGGCGCACCGCAACAAGGAATTTCTGAATCGGGGTCACTCTGTGAACGAGTCCCCGCACTTTTTTCCCTCTTCTTCCTCCCTCCTTTAGCTTAAATAACATCCCTGCTTCGAGGGCCCTTTCTCCGGTTTCACTGAAAAGGTGTCCGGTCTGGTTTGCTTTACTACTAACGGCTCGAGGACAGAACCGAGCCGCTAGCCGGGAAGTCAATACGTTTTTATCCGGCTCCTGGCTTGTGCGTACAAACAGCCCGGACGCCAGTGTGGCGATTCCAAAACATTTCGGCTTTACTTTGTAATTTTCAGTCATGAACTGGACCATCTTTACCCAACTTACCTCGCGGATTTGTCTAACTACGTGCCGCAGCTGTTCGTCGCCGAAAAAGAAAAAGCTGCGCAAACTACCCGAAAGTAGTGCTAGTGGGATTATTATCTCAGGCATTAAAATCCCACAAAAATAAAATGAGGTGTCCAAAAATAAGTATGGGGTTGTTTTCAGAGCAGAGGAATGCGGACAGACATCTGTCCGAAGAGATTCCCTGTACGTTTGAGATAGGGGGGGACGGTGTGCTCCGACCGTGTGGAGGAAGGTTACAGGAGGTTGTGCCGAATGTTCGTAAGGCTCCGCCTCCTCCGTTCAGTCCTTGTTCCAGTAAACACACGCACGCACCCCCCCCCCCTCCCCCCCGCGCGCGCAGAGAACAAGCGCCTGGCGTGCTCGCGCTTGGCAGATCGCCAATAAATAATCGTCGTGACCTTTGCCTACGCGGTTTCCTGGTACTGATGGGTTCCCTTTCTCGACAAGGTGAAACAAATTAAAAGGCTCCGCGTGTGGCACAATAAACATAGCCTTTGTTTACTGTTAATGTTTCATTTTTATGCATTTAAGTTTGTTTTTTTTACACAGTACTGGAAAATCAAATCCTGTGTTGGATTAATGGCCCAGCATGCTGTGCATATCGGCTTTTGAATGAATGAATTAAATAAATTTATTTAAGACAATTACAATTACAAATTTAAATAATAATATTACAAAATTTAAATAATAAATAAATCAATTTCAGAAATACTTCTAACAAACAAACTATTTCACAAAAATAAAAAATGCTTGGAAATACATGAAATACATGTGAATCACTCTCAGCTACTGCCATGCCAAATTTTAGCTAGCTATTGTTGTGAAGGCTAAAGTTGATCATCTTGGTCGTGGCCATCTCAAATTAGCTTGACTTCACAATACCAAATAATTACATTAAGACAATTTTCATTTTAATTTGTCCAGTGGTTCATGAGATACAGTATTTTGTTAATAAGCAGTATTGACTTCAAATGTGATGTGTTGCGCTACGCTACGAGTAGGCAATGTGTGGACGATGCTCTGCTACTACCACACCAATTTTCAAAAGCTTAATATCTGAAATTAACAGAGGTTTGGCCATTCTTGAGCGTAAGGTCAATTAACTATCTTGAATTCAATTTACTCTAAAAAGTTGTAGATGATAACTGATTACTTTCTGAAAGTTTTAAAAAATCTTTTAAGTAGGTTACAAGATATTTTGTTAACAAGCAGATGAAACCGATTCCAATTATTATTGGAAAGGTTTCGATCACAGATCTCAAATGATTGGTTAGCACTAATACAGTAGCTCAGCATCATGTAAATTGACCCAGTTATTTTCTCTGTAGGCTGATATTGCTTAGCTGTAGAGATTATTTTAAACTGAGTCGATTAGTAGATGATTACCATTAAAGTTTGTTTGTCGATTTATGAAATTTATATAAAACAATACAGACAAACACGCACAGAAAAACATTATAAAACACTACCAAATAAATGAGATTTCAATACAACTAGAAGTTAAATCTCTACATATATTAAGTCACAGCTTGAGCAAATAATTGATAAATATTTGTTGTGCTGACACAATTTAAACATTGTAACTGTTGCTGCCAAACATTAACTTTCCCCATTGAGTTTCAATAGATAAATGTCTTACCTTTAAAGCAAAAATGACATTTTCCAAAAAATTATCCAGCCTTTTTATCTAGGTTTATCTTGTTTTTTTCCCCAAGATGCAAATTCTACTATCTTACAAGTCCGTGAAATAGACAAAGTCCCTGAGGCTGTTGTGTTGTGCCAGGAAGCATCTGGTTTACTGTAAGTGCGCTTGAGCAACAGATAAATATTACTCCTGCTTAAGGCCTTCCTGGACTGATTTGTTTTTACAAGGAAAGGCTCGCGTTGTAAACCTTCATGTGTATGTCACCTCCTGCAAGAAGTGTAATAAGAAAACAATTAAAGCCTATACTTGCCAATCGGCAGCCTCCTTGGTCATATGACTAATTTTTAGGCAGAGCCCCTGTTTTGCCCATGTCCGTGTGTGTTTGTCAGTACTGTTAGTAAAATATCTCGTAAACCAGGGAACAGGTCCTAATGAAGCTTTCAAAAGGTAATCAGTAGATGAGCATCTACAACTGATTAACTTTGGGGGTCAGTTCTATTGAAGATGGCTGCCATGTCTAAGCGTTCTTAGCAAACACACAAATAGCTATGACTCAGGCAGTTTTACAAGTGCTTAACTAATTTGATGTAGTTTGGTTTACTGGTTTAAAATAACATGTTCTAAAACTGGACTACAAATAATATAACTTATGTTAAAACCTTCAGAATGTAAATTTAAAGGTAAAAACAAATGTGTCAAATTAAGTGTGAAAAGAAAAAAAATACTAATTCAACTTCTGTCTGAATTGCAAATAAAAAAGGGAAAGAACTCAGAGAATACTGTGAAGCTTGTCCATTTGAATATTAGGACAAGTGTTTTTGACATCAAAATTTCTCTGAAATGATTTGCTTAAAGATGCAAATGAGCCAAACAAATAACAAGCTGTTAAAGAAATTACTATTTTGACTATATTGTCTGTGGTTTATCTGCCATTTGTCAGTAAAAACAAGAAAATACACAACTAAAGTTATCTAATCTGATGCATTGTGTGTATTCTCAAAACTGATTTATTCTCTGAGTTTAATGAAACTTTTATGCCTGAATAATTTATAGGTTTGAGTTAAGTGTTAAAACACACCTCTGAAAATGGTTACTACACTGAAAGAGAGAGAAAAAT
>JAVKLF010000047.1:12362121-12378272 GCA_034783495.1 Millerichthys robustus
TACACTTGCATAGTTTTGACTTCTGAGAATCAGAGATGATGTTTTGAAACCATTTTCAAATCAACACAGATCTGACTTGTTTAATCAAATACCGGAGTTAATCACACTTATCGTTGAATTTACCGTACTTTCTCTGGATTTGCTTCGTTAACGTCGACCGTAAGTCTGAAAAAGATAAGCGCGTAAATTTCTTTATGTATTTCTGCACATTTTCCAGGATTTAAAAAGTTTAACATCATTTCTGAGACTTTTAGCTCGGCGTTGGACTCGGCAGCGTTAACATTCGAAAGAGAGAAACTTATCTCATCACTTTGCTTTATCTTTTACAACTTACAGAAAGCAGGGAGGAGATCAGCTGTTTTGTATTACATAACCCAATCAACTAGCTGAGTGAAGTCTGTTTCATAGCTTTTACACTGTTATAAAAACATTATGACTCATTTTACACTTGACTGCAACAAGAATGTTATCATTCAGGCAGTGTTTTTTATGACTTTATTTATTTATATTTGACTGGATTAAAATCTCGGCAAACCAGGAAGATCCCCACACATTAACTCTCTAATCCCAGTATCTTAGTATCTTTTTGTGGTATCCTCCTTACAATTTATTTATATGACATGGTTTCTGTTATGTTTTGAGTTTTTTTGGTCATGAAATACCAAAGTATTTTGCCGGATTCCATTTCCTGGTTTTACCCATCACCTCTGCCTCCTCTGTTATTCTCAGTTTGAAAACACAAAAGAAAGTGATCACGTTGTTCTACCTTCACATGGTCTATAATATGTCCTGTTAAACTTGTTCTTTAGTCTGCAACGGACTTCAGCAGACATTTTTCAATGCTTCTTAAGAGAAAATGAAATGATCTCAAACACATTACTAGTAGAGTATGTTTTCAATCATGTATACACAAGATCGAATGCAGTCTGTCTGTGCTCCAACACAAATATATATTGGCGCAGTAACACAGACGGTGTTTGATTGAGGAACAGGAGCTGTTGGTACTTGCTGTTTGAGTGGAAGTTTCATCACTGTTCATCACATATCTGCACACATTGTTTAAATGATGAAATAATGATCATAAAACCCTGAGCTGCAGAAGGTTAGCTGTTGTGGTTGAAACCTCTCAGGTGGGCACAGGCGATGACACCCACCAGACTCAGTCGAGCATGAATTAGCTGTTAGTCTCCACGCTTGTGGTGCAGAAGGTTAAGAAAGTAACAAACATTGCGTTGTCATTTTCCACTGATGAGAGATTTAGCTTCATGTTTCTGACTGTTGATTTGTTATTCTAGTATTTTGTGGTTTATGCTAAATGACTATTAATGATGTTTAATTGTTTTTATAAAGCAGTATAACGTTCCATACCCACTTAGTCCGTCTTGTGTTCTGCTAATGTGTGAAACCTGATGTTCCGATGTCATCGTGTTTCATAAATATGTTTCATATCGCTTTTCCATTTTCATTAATTCCTGAAATGTCAGCTTCTGTTCTGTTTTTGTCACCGGCAGGTCCTCCGTGCTGCTACTGGCTCCCCTGCTCGTAGACACCGAACCAGCTCCGCGCCGCGTATCCAGGCCCACCGGGTCAGCCGGAGCTCAAGGCACAGATGGCCTCTGCGCCCACTTCCAATGGATGGCAGAGCAAGTACCTGCCTTCCGGGTTCCAGGAAGCAGCATCAAAATACTAACCTCACCTGAACAATTCTACCTGGCCATGAAGGTTTGTGTTTAAACTGTTTGCATAAACACGTTTTTTACTTTTTAATGTAAAACACTGGTGGATGTTATTTTTGCAGCTTGCCAGGCCATTTCATTTTTTACATCCATTGAAATGCATCACTTTTCAGTGACAAAGAAATGATTTGTGAAGGAGCTTATGCAGCAGCGGCTATAAAAAAAAAAAGAATTAGTTCTGGTAAAAGGGACATTCCTAAGTTTACGCCCATCCACACAATGTGCTTAGTTGTCATTTACAGTTTTGCCACACCCCTTTGACCTTTTAGAGATAGGCAGGTTTTGTGTGAATGGCACAATGGTGTGATATTTATAACTCATTTTGGCACAGGCACTATTTTAACCAGCAGGAAGAATGTTTGTGATCATCACAGGTTTTAAACAAACAAAACCACGTTATCTGTTTCAAGCAAGACGTCACATAGACGATATATTATAGAAAAGTTATTTTCATACAAAGCAGATAAAGATTTTGAGTAGTATCACAGTTTGTTTATGGAGTTAACGTGTTATAGGATCAATCTTGTAAAAAATCAAGTTCATTTATTTTTACTGTTAAGAACAAATTGTTTAAATTATTAAAGATTTCTTTGTAGGTCTGTGAGAACTGTATGGTTTAAAGGCTGATTTATAGTCCATGAGATGTAAGACTCACGTGTGTGTTTATATGACAAAAATTTAATATTTTCCTTCTTGCACCCCCTGCTGAGTCCCCATCTTGTGCACCCCAGGTGAAACTTCTGTTGTGCAGGTTATGCGCCAGGAACAGTGTGATTGGTCAGAATGTTGTAGGTCTGTTCATGCAGAGAAGTGGGTGAAATACACATTTTCATTTCAGCTGCTCTGCTTTACAACTGTCCCAGCAAAACTTATAAAAGTGGTTAATGAACCCGTGGAAGACGATGGAGGAGACGACCCGACACAGGCAGCTCCGTTGGCTGCGCCTCGTCCAGACAGCATAGGAACTGTTCCTGTTTGAAACGGTGATGCGACAAATTTACCAAATTAGACACTTCTCCTCGGTTAACAGAAATACCAGGTCTTCCTCCATCATCAACTGAAAATAAACATCCACTTTGCTGAAATTGCTGCTTTTCGTTTGCATGCTAATCTGTAGGATCACGAGTTTATGCCTGTTTTATGCTGAAAGTTGGCCCAAAATGATTAAATCCATTTCTACTCAATATAACAAAATGGATACCCATCTAGCAAAAGAAATGGGGAGGGTAAATACTTCACAATTGGAGAAACCAATCACAATATTTATCAGTTGAATCGTACAATCTTTGGCGCCAGTCATGATCACAGAACTGGCTGAAACCAGTCTCATCTGTGGGTTGACGTGACCAGAACTCTTACTGCTTTTACAAAATGTGGTAAAAACATCTGAACTTTTTTCTCCAAACAGTAACACCCACAGACTGTAATTACAAAAAATGAACCCTCGCAAAAAGTGCATGCAGTCAGACCAGAAACACAGTAATGTAGGAAGAAAGCCTCAGGGATTATTGATCCTGGATGAAATCATGTTTTTGATTTTTCTTTCCATTTTGCTCCCACCCACTCTCCTCGCTGTATGGCAGCTTTTCCATTTGAATTTGACTATTTTGACCAAATATTTTTTTAATCCAAATCAAGTGGAAGCAAATGAGGCAACTATGAAGCAGGGTGGGGAGTGCAGATGAAGGAAATGTTCTTTCAGCATGAATGTTGTTTCTACTCTTCAGAATTTTAAGAGTCCCAGTCTGAAAACTTAATTTTTGTTCGTCAAAAATGAAGACAACCTGCAGGTACATCATGTTCAGAAATCTTTTTCACACAGTACTTGTTAAATTTGACAAGTCAACCAGTAATAATAGTTTATTCATATTTAAACAAATCTAACTATTCCAGCAGAATTCTGCCTTCATTTTGCTGCTATAATTCTTTTGAAAATTACACGTTTTTTCTGTTACCACATTTATAACACCCACATAAACTACATTCTCAATCACTGCTTTGATTTCTTTTTTCCCCTACCATTAAGGCGCGTATCAAAACTGCACAGAGGCGCGTGGTGATGGCGTCCCTGTATCTGGGAACGGGTCAGCAGGAGCAGGAGCTGGTAAGAAGTGTTATTGTCTTACAACTTTCAGTGAATTTTTGCCTTTTAGTTCAGGGTAGGTGAGAACAATGCCACAGCAGCACAGGGGTGAGCCAGATGACTGGTCATGTGTGCCAGAAAATGTGAGTCAGGCTTCTCTTCAAGGGAAAGCCGCAATGTGTTATGTTCAGAGTGAAAATGTCCTCCAGGCCTAAGCTACAAGGAATGACCCCAAAATGC
This sequence comes from Millerichthys robustus, assembly GCA_034783495.1. Lineage (NCBI taxonomy): Eukaryota > Metazoa > Chordata > Actinopteri > Cyprinodontiformes > Rivulidae > Millerichthys > Millerichthys robustus. The sequence goes on from JAVKLF010000047.1 coordinate 12,366,181, forward strand.
AAGGGTTTGTGGGTATGAGGAGAGCGGCTCTGACGTGTGATGGTGTGCTGTTTTTTTCATGCTTGGAAAGCCCAGCATAACAACATTAAACCAAAGCAAACCACAGTCTGGACCGATGCTCCCATTCAGCTGTTTTTCTTTTTCAACAAGCTGAAACGAGCAGCAGCCGAGAGGACGAAACACAGAGACAAAACGCACGATCCAGAACACTCAATCATCGTTAAAAACTCTGGAATCAGCTGCTAAACGGCACAACTTCACAGGATGATGGATTACTAGAAATGTGAGTCAGTAAGATGTAGAGAGGCCGTCTGACATTTGTTTTTACCCGTGGATGTGCCTTACAAAGGAATAAAACAAGTTGAATTCAATCCATTCTAAAATATATACATGCTTTGTGGTTAGGACTGAAAAACTGCAGGTGTTGTTTCAGTCTAAAACCTGGACAAAAAAAACCCACAACGCTGTTCCAAGGCTTTGATACAAATGTGGTTAAAGTGATGCTGACAGTCACACCTGAACAGTGTATTTACTCATGTGGTGGAGCCAGCAGTGAGAGTAATCCAGTAATTTAAAGCAAGCAAAGCTGAACTTTACCACGTTTGCAAAGTGTATTCAAGGCGTATTACTGCTTTACAGGAACTATATTGTCTTAAATAGTTTGTTTTATGCTTTTGTACAAGGATGTGCGTGTAGTGAGCAGGAAGACAATCCACAGATTTTTTACCATCGAGTCCCTGCGTAGATTTTATCCGCATGAAAAGCAAATAAAAACACAACAATGATAACAGTCTGACAGGACTGACGAGAAAACGATTCCAAACAAAGCATGAATTCACAAGGCACATGACACTTTCTGTGAAATTGTTGCGTGATGGATGACTGTGCTGAAATTGAATTAATGGTAAAGGCAAGAAGGACAGAAGCGAAAACCAGCAAATTAAATTAGCAAAACTGCTCTAAAAATTTAAATTAGCAAAAAAAAAAATCCTAAAAATTATAATTCGTAGAATTGTAAAAATGTAGCTAAAGTTCTTAAAACTAGTAGCTAAAGGCTAAAAATACTAAAACACACAGAAGCTAAGACCTAAAATTAGGAAAAACACCATAATGCTTAAATTTGTAGAATGGTAAAAATGTAGCTAAAATGACCAAAATTAGTAGCTAAATCTTTATAATACTAAGACATACAGTTGCTAAAAGTATAAATGACCAAAAGAAACAGTATCTAGAAACTAGCTGTGCAAAACTGTTCAAAAGCTAAAATGAACAAAACAGTAGCTAACGACTGCATTTAACAAATTAAAAGCTAAAAGCTGCCAGAGAATGAATTGTTGTCTTTCTTTCTTCTGATGTGTTGACTTTAAACTGTGTAACTTGGGTCAAATATTTTGACAGTATTTTGCTGGACTTTTGTCCTGTTCTGCTGACAGAACCAGCAGAGCTGAATCGGGTTTGGAGGCCTCTTTGTTCACACGCAATTTTCAGCTTAGAAAATGTGAAAAACATTCTATGGAGCTGAGCTCAGGGCTTTGTGATGGTCACTCCAAAACATTGACTCTGTTGTCCTTCTGCCACTTTGTAGCTAATCAGGCAGTACGCTGAAGGTCCTTGTACTTCACAGAGAACTCCAATCTGTACTTTACTACAGTTAGGATGATGTTTTCAGCCTTGATAGCTTTCCTCTTTTTTTCCCTCCATATTTATTAATAATCATTATGGTCAAGCAGTTTAATTGTAGCTTTATCAGATCACAAGACATGTCTCTCTAAACATGAAGGTTTTTGTTGTTTTTGTGTTGTTTTCTTACCAGCTGCAGCAGCGTCTTCATAAGGTGTTCGGATTTGGGGTTGACATTCATCTTGTGAACACAGAAACCATCTCCTTCCAATATTTATATTTGTGTGATAAGTTTGAACAGTTGAACCTTCAGGAAACTGGAAATCGTACCTGTGGATGAACCAGAGTTGTGGAGCTCGACTATTCTCTTCTGATAATGTGGCTGATTTATTTTGATTATCCCATGATGTCATGGTGCAAATTCTTGGTCATCCAGGACATATTGTGTTTTTTTAAATTTGGAAGATGGGGGATTTTCCCAGATGCCACACAAAGAGTCTGAGGTGTGCTTTCAAATGGCTCCACGGGTTTTCTTCCAATAAACTCAAGTACCATCAATTACCTTATCGAACGATTATAGGACATCCCATGACCTCATTATCTGGGCTTTCCCATATTGTTTAAAAGCACAGTAATCATACTGTGTGTAAACATGGGACTTTAAGTGACATAAAAATCTGTCATGGCATTTAGAAAATAAAAATTGACCTAGAACAGGAAAGGTTTGTTTGATTTTGATGTCAGACAATGAGTAAAAAAACGTTTGTTTCTTTTTATCCTATGTAGCAGATGCAGATATCATTGGTCATATGTATATGTTTATTTTTAAGGTGAACTGTATGGAGGAAGCACTCCAACATTCAAAAGAAAATGGTCACTCGAATCTAAAAGTTTCCATATTACTGGACTACACACGTGGATCAAGAGGTTGGTATCTGTGTACAGGTGTTTAAACCAGACGTTCGTCATCATCATCCTCACAGATCATGTGTTTGTGCTTCAGGGCAGATTAACTCCAGGACCATGCTGCTGCCTCTGTTGCAACGCTTCACCTCCCAGATGCGGGTCTCTCTGTACCACACTCCGGACCTGAGGGGCCTGCTGCGACTTCTGGTCCCGCAGCGCTTCAACGAGACCATCGGCGTCCAGCACATCAAAGTTTACCTGTTTGATGACAGCATTATCATCAGCGGGTGTGTAAAGATTAACCTCTGAGCATTTTAAATCCAACTGGGGTTTAGACCCATACCCGCCCAATCAACTTTCTTCTTTCTCTTTTTTTATTTATTTATTTTTTATTTCCCTAAGCAAAAAGCAGGTGTTTCTACCACTTTGAACTGTGTTCAGGGAACTTTGAGATGTATGCAGAGGAAAATAAAAATCACACTTCAGTCAGTGGGCAGAGTGCTGCTGCGATTTCCAACTCGTCTCTGTTCAAAAATTTCAAGCTCATACATTTACAGAACAAACACCCTGGAGTTTTCCCTGAAATGTTTTTCTAAGAGCGAAATATATTTGTCTTAAGAGCTTATAATTATGTCTCACTAAAGAACTTTTCTGTCATTGCTTACAGTCAGCTTCTGTAGAGAGAAGATGAATGTCGTCCAAATTCTTGCATTTCCTGTCTGTTTCATACTATGAATTTGCATAAAACTTTCTACCCAGACCACAGATGTGTGTAAAAATGCTTGCAATGTACATTAGACATTAAAATTGAGATCACTGGAGGAACTCCAAAACCAATATTTCAGCTCCTAAGACATCAGAACCCAGTCAGAGCACATTCTAAGTCATGATAAATGAATTTTCTTTTTTGGCAGAAGAACCTGTTACACAAACCTTGAAATTAGATTGGCCTAACTAAACCCTTACAAGTATCATTATTTATGAAAAATAGTTTTTGTCAGGAAGAAACTTTTGGTCTTTGAATGCCTGCCGACATTTCAGAACTGCACATCTGTAAACTTACTGGAGTAAGTTCTTTCAAACTGGCGCCATTTTTTACAGTTTAGGATAACCTTCTTTTATATTTGATTTCATACTTTGCAGTGAGCAGCTTTAAAGTACCGTTGTGGTAAAATGAAAGTTCACCGTCACTCCGTTATTGGATTTTTAAACAAATGTACCAAATGTACAGCCAGCTGCTCCAGAGTAAAAGATTGTTTTTAAGGATTCAGTATTCTTTCCATGTCATGGTTATTTTCCTAACAACGCAATATGAAAGTGCAAACCCCCCCCCCCCCCCCCCCCCACCCAAAAAAAAAAACAAAACAAAAACAACACACATTATTAACTGCATCCTCCTTTTGCTGCTACACATCATCCCGTTGATAATAAAAATAATAAGAGCAGCAAATAAAACTGTTCTTCAGCCTGTTTGTAAAGGCTTTTAATATTTGGTATCTCCTCCCTGAGGGCAACAGCTCAAACAGGCCATGTCCTGGGTGTGTTTCTCCTTCAGGATAGTTTATTTTGTCAAACATCTACACATCGTACAGTTCTTTTAGGGTGGAGCGAGCACCACAAGCAGTTTTCTGGGCCAAGGTGATGACCCACATTCTTCTTTGCTGTTTTTCTGCTGCCATACCACACACACTTAGGCAGTATGTCAGAACACTTTCTATGACGCAACAGTAGAACGCCACCAGAAACATCTGGAACATGTAGTCATTCCTAGGAAGTCTAAGAAAATAAAGTTTCTGCTGAGCCCTTTTTTAATCTTTGTGGTGTTGGCATGCCAGGTCTGGTCTCCCCTCCTAAATGACCCTCTCCACGTAGTCTCCATTTATGTTTAGTGGCTGGATGGGCCGCTGTGGTTGGATTTAAAACCCTGTCATGGGCTTTAGTTAGGCTTTTACATGCTGATTTACAAAATTTGGTTTTATTTTCTTTATTGATAAATAATGAAATTCTGGAATCTGTTGTGGGTTTTTGATGCACTTGAGATTGGATTTGAATAATTTTGGAATCTGATAGAGACGGGATCTTTTTAGTCGATGTCATGATATGTAAAACCCTGTAATTAAAAGAGATTTTTTTCTTTTTGCCTCATGACTGTAAGTGACGCACCTTAAATGTCAGTATGATGTAAGACAGCTGTACTGTGAAGGAAAACTATGCTGCTCAGCTGGAAATGAAAGTTGTAAAGGGTTGATTCTCAGCTTCCGGTTGCTACCAGGAAAATTGTAGATTTTGAATATGCATTCCATTTGTTTGTGGAATGAATGACAACTAGAAAATGTAGCATGAGTTTGTAAATTGTTAGGGTTGGGTCACTGCAATTCAACTTTTGCCCATGTGGTTTCTGTGTAAGGTACGTTGGTAAGGTACCGATAAATCTGGGGCTGGAGAGAACGCTACATTTGCTACAGTATCAGGTGATGTGGGGTTATTTCCTTAGAACAACATATATCAATACGTCATAGAAATGTGAGGCAAATCGGCAAAAGTAGGACAGGAGTTTGGGAGTTGATAAACAAGATACGTATTTTTTATTATGACTGCAATAAAAATGGCATTTCCTCAACTTTAAAGGTCTTTCGTCGTCCTCCTTTTCTATTTTTCAGAGCCAATCTGAGTGACTCGTACTTCACCAACAGACAGGACCGATATGTGCTTCTGGAGAACTGCAGGGAGGTGGCGGACTTCTTCTCCGACCTGGTGGAGGCGGTGGGGGACGTCTCCCTGCAGCTCCAGCCCGACGACTCGATCACCACGCTGGAAGGCATGGTGCACCCGTACAAAGGTAGAAACCAATCACGTTTCTCTGTGCACGCTCGCGTACCTTCAGTCTCCAGCTTGTTTTGACACTTTGTGACACTTGGAGCTCGGTTACGGCCTGGAGGGCAAGCACCAGCAGCAGATGAATGCTGCTAATGGAGCTTGAAAGCTTAGACAGGCGAGGAGATGCTGGTCTGAGAGAGACGTACTCTGTGCAGTGAGAAGGATAAAAAGAGCTCTTGTGGTTTGCTAGCCATGCAGCCGGATGTGAAACTGTCAGAAATTTGCTTACACACACACACAGACACACACACTCACACTCGGTGTGTCCGTAACTGGAGCACGGCCTGCCAGGATGTTAGTTAGAAGGATGAATGACATCATGTCTGCAGGCTTAGGCTGCAGAAACAGACACCAGGAATAGAGATGTGATGTCACGGTGTTGCTGGAAGAAGATATGTACAGTAGTGGGAACTGATCCACACAAACACGGTTATTGGAAGTAAACACGAAAGCTGATGAAAATACACGGAGAGACATTTTTACTGTATGACATGGAGGAAACCGATTCGAAACGATGATGTGCCCTTATAGCAGCAGACAGCGTGGAGACAGAATGTTCTCTGCAGTCAGTCGTTACTGGAAATCAATCAATTTAAACTTCTTTTTCCAAAAAATGAACGGTTCACTTTACTTATTTTATCAAATACATCTTCACACTCATCTCACTCACTCACACTTAGTGGAATACTAAACTAAATCATTTGACTTGCATGCAGTTTGCTTCACTTCATCAAGATGTGCTAATGCCAGTGTAGCCTGTTTTTGTGCTGACTACAGCACTTTAGAGCTGAAAGCACACTAGTTTTCAGTTCTTTGTAACTTTTAATGTTAATAAATTAACCAACTTATTCTAATTTAAACATAAACTCGGCATCAATCTCACTGTGATCCAGAGGTCATCATGACCCGTCTCCCCACTTTGCCTGAGCTTCATGTATTCGCCCACTCACACACTGTCTCCGTGGTCACCAGGCAACCGGCAGGACTTCTCGGCAGTGGCGAGGAAGCGAATCATGGAGGTCGTGAACGCGGCACGCACGAGGCAGCAGCTGCACCGCTCAGAGGAGTCCGAGGACGAGGAGGAGGAGGAGGAGGAGGACACCTGGGTGTTCCCCCTGGTCCAGATGAAACCTCTGGGGATCCAGGTGGACGAGCAAGTCACACGGGTGAGCCCAAGTCAGGAGGGACTGGATTAATGTGGCCAGTTTAAAGACCAAAAAAGAGAGCGAGAGAATGAAACAAAAGGCTGTAATTGAGTGCAGAGGTTTGATAATGAAGCTGGAACTGAGATGGTAAACCTAAAAAAGCAGAACATTAGCTAAACACTTGGGGAAAACACTAGCTAAATGACAAAAATAGCTAACTGAAAGTTAAAACATAAAAGTAGCAAAAGATGAGCTAAAAGTAGAAAACTAACCAGAAGCTGAAACTCACAAAAGGCTAAATCTAGCCATAAGGTGTCCGATACTAAAATCAGAAAAAAAGTTTGCTTAAAGCTCACAGTTGCAAAATGCTTAACCGAAAGCTGCTAATAGCAAAAGGTTTGTTTTAAAATATCAAATGACTAGATATAAGCCAAAAGTAGCAAAATGGTAGCTAAAAGCTAAAATTAGCATACAAAGTATAAGATAATTGAAGCCAGTATACTTGAACAAAATTTCAAACAGAACAAGATTTTTTTTGGAGGATCTTTTGGAAAAAGATTTTCATGTATTTCAGAATTATAGTAAAAACAAATTTTTCTATTCGTATAAAAGGTGCCGAAACCAAGTCATAGCTCCTACAGTAGATCCTGAATGGGCTAAATAGGTTTATATAAAAATTGGTTTAAAAAATAAAGCCAAAAAATGCAGAAATTGTTGGGTTTCAAAACGTACAAAACTGAAACAAGCTGAAATGACTTTGGAACAGTAAGCGACGCACAGGTGGTTCTCTTCGGGATCAAATGAAAAATAGGTTTGTAACTCGTCTATCTTCTCTTTGGACCTTCCAGCGCCTGCTGACAGACGCCGAGCCGGACTCCACCGTGTACCTATCATCGGGTTACTTCAACCTGACTCACGCATACATGAGGCTGGTGCTTGGGGCCGGAGCCAGCTACCGTATCCTGACCGCCTCCCCTGAGGTCAACGGGTTCTTCGGCGCCAAAGGGGTCGCCGGGGCGATCCCGGCAGCTTACATTCACATCGCCAGGCAGTTTTATAACCGGGTGTGCCAGCTGGGCCAGGAGGAGAGGGTCCACCTGCACGAGTACCACAGGCCACAGTGGACGTTTCACGCTAAAGGTACTTGGAGAGCCTACCTGGATTATTGAGATGCATCAGCACGTTACTTGGAGGGCGAAATATTTTCAGAGGTGGCAACTGGTGGAAAACAAACCGTTAACCACTGATTATTTCAAAGCACTTCTTATCATGTGAGGGTAGATTCCCTTCCCTGAGACGACAATTATCACATCCAATGAAGTAACGACGGAAAAAAACGGGCTAGGCATAGAAGGAAAAGGGTGTTTCTCCCAAAGAAATTTTATTTTTGTTTTATTAAAGATCATCAGAGAGTGAATTGAAACGCATGTATGTTTTATTGAAGATTCGCCTTCCAGAAAGGATGAATCAGGTCACAACGGCTGCTAGAATGATTCATCCTTCTTAGGGGAAGTCCTAGTTTATAGTTGTGTAGCATTTTTCTCTCTCCACAGTTCTTGTTAACATGAGTTGATTTCCGTTGACGTGTGTCCAAAAACAACCTACTTTTTACTTTTAATTTTTCCTTGGTGAACGAGCCAAAAACAAGGAAGTATTTATAAAATAACTTAATAGTCAAGTCAGCCATCTCCTTCTTTCTGTTTTTCTTATTATCTGGCAGCAGAGCATATTAACTGAATTTAGGTCAGCTTTTACAGTAAATGTGAGATGGTTCCTTAATTAAACCAGACCGATGACGCATCAATGCAGCTCGCTTTGTTTTGTTTTGTTTTTGTCACGTACCACCTAGACTTTTATTTAACTCATGCGCAGTTTAATTATCGAGCTCTCGTTCCAGTAACGTAGCATGGTCACTAAATCATTTTTCTTTTTTTGTTATCTCATACATGTTTATAAACGTCTCGCAGATTTTTGTGTGGTTGCGATAGAATGTAGGTTAGGACACAAAAACTCGTACAGTCACTCTGTTGTAGCCTCAGGGCGAGGATGCAGACTCAGGCTTCATATTTGGAGGGTTTTTTTATTTTCATTGTGGATCAACGCTGGGGATTTTCTACATGTGCTTTCTCTTTAGTTGTGGTTTTGGCCAACAGGAATTTCTGAAAACAACTCTTCTGAAGAATTACCTCCCCTCTAACGCTGATGATCCCCCCCTTTCTCCTCGCAGGTCTTTGGTATTACCTCCAGGGGCAGGATCGGCCTTGCCTCACTCTAATTGGCTCCCCTAATTTCGGTTACCGCTCGGTTCACCGTGACCTGGAGGCCCAGATCGCCATAGTAACAGAGAACGAGGAGCTGCAGAGCCAGCTGCAGGAGGTCTGCTCATTATCCCCCCCCTCCCCCAAAGAATGACTGTGTAACACAAGCCTGAACACAGCCCCGTGTTTTCCTCTGCCAGGAGCAGGAGATGTTGTACCGGCGCTCCACAGAGGTGTCCGGCTCCACGTTCCAGCGTTCTGACCGTTACGTCAAGCTGTGGGTGAAACTGGTCACTCCCCTCATCAAGAACTTCTTCTGAGACCCGGAACAGGTGCAAATGTGACACATGAGTAATTTCTCTTTCGTGTTCTTCAAAAGAGGATGAGAAAGTTTATTAAAACTTTTCTTTCAGTGTAAAAAAAAAACAAGTAACATTTAGCTTGAAACACAAAGCAGCAAGACCATAAAACTCTTGGAGTATGTGTTAGGATGGCTCTCAGCTACTACAACAACAAATTGTAGCTCAAAATTTGTAAAACCGATCAGGTTACAACCATTTTAGCGATTTCTAAAGTCAGTTAGATTTGGTAGCCATCTTGAACTGATGTGGCTGTGAAAGTTAATGAGTTGTAGAAGCACATCTAGTGATGATTTCCAGAAAGTTTCATTAAAATCCATCCAGTGGTTGATGAAATATCTCACTAACAGACAAAAAATACAAACACACCGTTTACTTTCAGTCTTTGTTTGTTTTTACACTTTTACTTTTTTTTCTGTTCAGATTTGCTTGTTTATTGCTTCCAGCTTGTTGTGCAGAATTTCACCCACACACATAAAAAAAGTGTCTTCCTTGAAATGTCTGCAGTCATTGTGGCGAGTCCCAAATTGCGGGTCCCGTCCTCGTCTTCCCAGCAGCCAGAATCAGCACGGGGCCGGCGGGTCGGCTGATTCAGTGCAATCGGGGTGAGTGAGTCAGGGTGGCGTTCTGGTGCTGATTTGACACTGTGGTCTGTGGGAGTCCTGTTGGGACCCGCGGGTGTGATGTCAGAGGGTTCATCAGACCTGAAACAGGAGAACCAGATGAGTTCTGCAGACTGGAACAGAACCCAATGATGAAAAATGATTCAGTACAATGAACAAATGTGGGTCAAAGCAGTTCAGGGACGTTCGGTTCTACGGGTTGTGTTCATCTGCTGCTCCAGCTGAAGGGAAGCCTGTCAGCTGCTGAGGTAGAGAAAGCCGCTCGGTTTTCTGAGAACAGGAAGTGTCACGGGGCTGGATATTGTCGGTAAACGGGCGGTGTCTTATCGCTACCTGAGCACTGTCAGGAGAGGGGAGGGAAAAAAAGCTAGAGTCATCTGCTGCCAAAAGGAAACGGTTTAAAATAATCATCTTTTTGCCCTGAAGCAGAACAAAAATGTGGGCTCTCTAACAACGTAGAGTGGATTTAAACTTATTGTTGGAAAAGGAAACTGGTTTTGGTGTGTTAACGGCTCAGACGGGCTGGTTTTACGGCACTCCGTCTGAGGTTAGGTAACCAACTTTCACAACAGATGATTAGAAAATGTCTCAGGAGCTGCAAACAAAGGCACTTGAGACAAATCGAGCTGAAGTAACGTCTCCAGATTTCAACTTTACCATCATTGATTTTAGTCTCCGATTAAAGGATCGAGGAAGTTTTCTGTCGACTTCTAATCTTTACAGTTTCTCAAAGCTGATGCTCCAGCTGTGTGTCATTACCACATTCTTGTCCTTTATCAATTTAATTCCATCTTTATGCAGGTAAATATTCTCCAAACGTGCCTATACTTTCATTTAAATGTCATAAAATTAAAGTACCTTGTAAACTTTCTTATTCAAGGTCACTGGATCTGAAACTCTGTTGTTTACTCAAAGTACAGAGCCGGTTTTACATTCTGAACAAAAAACATGAGTTATTTAAAATCTGCATTAGATTTTGAGGAAAACAGCTGAAATCTGTTCAAGTCTAGTCGCTAACACTGGAAATGTTTCCAGCTCTATTTTAACAAACAAAAAAAACAACTATTGAACTTTTCAGAAATCTTCTTCAGTATTTTAGGTTCATGTATTTTAAAGGTTTCTCACAGTTCATGATTCTAACTAATCACTAGAAGATTAGATCAACATTTTGACTACGTTCTCTGAAAAACATATAAACTTTTTATTTTTTATTGACCTGAGCTAACCTCAAATAACCTGTGTTTGTTTTAACAGTTTCTCTGTCTGGCAAAGTGGTCGGTCTGCTTGACTTCCAGTATTCCTATTTTTTGTTCTTTTATTTCCTGAAAGAGGAACAAACAAACAATTTCCTCGGCTCTTTACAGATGTTATCAAAGATGTTATCGGCAGCTCAGTTCTATTGTTAGAAAGCTGTGAAAACAGCCAGCAGAGTCAAGTCACTTCATGTCCAGGCAGCATGGTTCAAATGCTGAGCTGGTGTCAGAGCTCGTCGCTGCCCTCTAGTGGTTAAAGTCCAGGATGCAGCTGAGGCAGAGTTGATTTCTTTACGGTACCTTTCATTTATCTGCACAAGACTGTACAAATGTCTCAAATTCTGTTATCACCGTTTTGCCTCCAAGACGGAAAATTTGATCGACTTTAATAAAGTTTTGAAGGTTTTACTTTTACATTTTCCGAACATATTTTCCTTAACTCCTATGAGTTGCATGCAAGTTGTCTGCAAATCATAAACAACTTGTAGCAGCAATTTAAATGTCATTCTTCATTATGGCAAATAGTTTTTTTCCCCCCAGTTTGTGAAAGAAGACAAAAGATAACATTTGATGCCTAAAGTCATGATTTAACCCCAACAAGGTGGCGTTAAAACTACACTCAAAAGCGCTTTTGGTTTGAGCAGTTTAACTATCATCCATCGCTGAAAGTTAGTCTATTAGAAAATATCTTATGACGTACCGAACAGATTTTAATAAAACTCTCAAAGTCCGCAACTAATTCACCCCATTCAATATGGCTGCCACAACTAAATGACTTTAAAAAACACAAAAATAGCTGTTAACTTTATCCATTTTACAGCTAATGAGCTAAACTTTGGTGTGGTAGTAGCTGAGAGTGATTTTAACGGTCTTAGTTTAAACAAAATCTATTACTTCAAGGAATCTTAGGACTTTAACATTTGTAGGTTTCTCTGCATTACTTTTATAATAAACGAACATAAAATTACAACTCAGAAAGCATCATTATACAGAAATCCTATTGTTCAAACAACTTTCTGCAGGAAACAAATAACCTGCCATTTTTATTTTT
>JAVKLF010000047.1:12413754-12425473 GCA_034783495.1 Millerichthys robustus
CACGCTGGAGGGACTATGTCTCTCGGCTGGCCTGGGAACGCCTTGGGATTCCCCCGGAGGAGCTGGAAGAAGTGGCCAGGGAGAGGGAAGTCTGGGCCTCCCTTCTGCTGCTACCCCCGCGACCCAACCCCGGATAAGCGGCAGAAAATGGATGGATGGATGGATGGATGGATGAGAAAACTTAGCCCTCTTTGGGAGTTCTACAGCTCAAACAGACTTCATAACCGAAACATCAAAGTTTAAATGGGTCACAGGAAGTTGAACTGACACTTTGACATATTGTGTAATTTTTACACAACAACAGTCTAAATTTTAAGACTTTTGCAGATATTTCCAACAGAATTGGACAGTTGATGTCACACAAACATCTAACATATTCAAAATGTCTGCAAACAAGCCCTCCTTAGAACCACAACAGATCAAGACTTTTGCACCATACTTAGTACAAAGTTGAGTTTCACAGTTCTGGTATTGTCATTTGCCTTCTTTCATCCACGTGAGCTGAACTCTATAAAAAGGTAATAAAAATAACAGAATGGATTTATTACCATCTCTGAGGGAACAGGGAGCAGGCAGCAGGAACCATGAAGACCAAACTTTAAAGAGAAATGAGAACAAAAGTTACCATAAAAATCACAGAATCAGACATTAAAGATCCCTCTGACCCTGGAGCCCTTTGTACTCACAACACTCCCACCAGCATGACTTGAATCGGTCCGTGCAGAAATGTGATTCTCTGTTAACGAACAGAAAGCGTCTTTAAGACAAGCCAGCACATTTAGATCACTTTAAGTGAGACGAAGCTCTGACCTGCATGAATCTGTATTTTTCCAGCCTCTGCATGATGATGGGGAGGATAACTGAAGGAAGAGAAGTGAGGCGTTAAGAGGGAGAGGATAAAACTCAAACACAGCGTTAATGAAATGAGACTTTCTTTTTTTCCCCGTACTCATTCCTGGTGCTGCCATGGTGATTCGTGAGATGGCCACCTGAGTGATGCCTTTTATTGCTGCTTTCTGCAGAAAAAAACAACAGAACACGTTGAGTCTGAATTGATGCTCAGTGAGCATGTTTTATTGTCAAACGCCACGGTTTGTGAGACATAACCTGATGAATGCATCAAGAATTACTGAAAAACATTTTTTTAGAGTTGGTAAAGTTTTTCTCACACTTTAGAAGTAACTCGCGTAAAGAAATAAGAAGCTGTAGCTACACGACAGAGCAACGTGGCTGGAAGGTAAACATACGGAGTATTGTGGGAATTAATCTGACCTTAGAATGACCCAGCTGGTTGCCATTTTCGTCGGTGATGGTGATGCCGTTCAAAATTTCCCTGAAACAAAGAAAAGAAAAGTAAGGAAGTTTTTTAAAAAACTGTCCAGTTTTAAACCATTATTCTAATCAAGATGTTTTTTCTTCCCCTCTTACTTCTTTGTGAAAATACCAAAATTAAATAAAAATATACAAAACATGAACACCGTTTATACAATGCCATTTTTTCAACTAATTACCTAACATGAAAACACTACAGCAGCTTACTAGGATTTGTCAGGAGCAGCCGTGTTTATTGACAAAACCACAAAATATAAAAAATATTAATAAAAATAGAAAACATAAAATATGTGGCTGACTCTTCCCCACAAGACCATCTGATGGCAGTAATCTGAGTCACTGTGGTTTCATCCTAGATCAGATAAACTCAGTACATTCTGCCTTCTTGTGTGTATTTTAGGTGGTTAGCTCAGAGGACGACTCACTGCTGCCGCATCATGGGAATGTTAACACAGTTGGCTGCTGCCACGGCTACAAACGGGACCCAGCGAGCCACGAGAGGCGGCGCTCTCTGCGAGAGAAAGTGGAGAAAAAAATAATCACCGTAAATGTCACCAAATTGTTCCTCAATATTTTATAACACTCAGCTGCTCACAAAAAAAAGGATACACTGTTTTAAAGCTTCTTGACTGATTTGGTGGCACAAAAAAACAAACAAGAGGCTGCCTTCCTCAAAAAACAGTTTGTGCTGATTGAATCCCTCTGTGTGTTTGTTCGTACCTTTGTGTAAAGGTTGAGTCCCACTGCTGTTGCCAACGCTGTGCTGGTTGCTGTAACATAAGCTACTCCGATCTGCCTGAGAAACACAACAGAGACAAAGACAAGCAGCTGATTTAAGATGAGATCTCGTCAAAACAGCCATAATAATACATTAACCGTTAACTTAAAAAACAAGCTTTATCAACAAGAGACTCTAGAAATATTTATTTACATTAGGATTTTGTTTTTAGTTGGGTGCATAAAGAGTTGAATCTGTGGCATAACAGTTCACTTTTAAAACCAAAGATGCACTTTGCCATCAAACTCTTGCGATGATTAATAGAAGAGAACAACAAGCTCTTACTTGGGGGTGATCGGGGAGGCAGCGTTTCTGTTGGTGTAGTTCACCAGAGCGTTGAAGGACTGATTGACCCACTGCCAGAACACCACAGCAGGAACTGTCCTGTAATCAGACCATTAGGAAACGTCCTCTGTCAAGCCTGTGGCAGAGGCACGGCTGGTTTTGTTCGCTTTTCCAGTCGATACCTGTAGAACTGCAGCATGAAGCCCGTGATGGCCATGCCCCCAGGGACCTGGAACGACATGCGGCCGATGATGTTCATCCGGTCTCCTGTGTCTGGATGGAAGGCCGAATCGTACAGCTTCTTGGCATAGTGGAGCTGCTCCACTGTGGTGCCTGGAGGGACGGATCCCGCCCTGCAAAGCAACAGAAACAGAAAACTTTTGAAGACACATTTGAAGGGTGATGATGCTGACAGCATTCCCTGTCGAGCCACATGTTTGGCACCCTTAATAAACAAAACAATTCTCAGGATACAGATGTGGTTTGGTTTCTAACCTGCAGCTTTCCACCAAAGCTTTGGCTTCATCGAGCCGCGAGTCAGACAGCAGCGCCGTTCTGCAGTCGGTGATGTTGAAGAAGTGCTTCAGTCGCCCCATGAACGTAGACTGATCCCATCGCTGTGCATCGATGTCAAATGAGCTCAAACTCATGGCGTTTATTAAAAAACCCCACCTTATTAGTTAAAAGTCGCTCCGTTTGCTCTGCAGGACGTCAGTCAGGAGATCCAGCTGAAATATTGGGGAAAAAAGGAAAATTAGAACACTCTTGAATGATTAAAAATTTAAATATATTCAGTTTCCACGTCAAAAATTAATAGAAAACAAATGATTAAAAATACCATTACTAAACTGGATTAAACTGTAAATTAGATCAAAACCAATTCTAGCGCTATTTTTGTAACTTTTTGTAAAACCTTTTGGCCTCTCCAGGTTTTAAATAAAGATCTGCTCTGCAAAATATTTAACATTGTGCTGAAACATTGTCACCTTGAATATCCTGAAGAGTCTTGTATTTCAGTTTAGCCACACAAATCTGCTACAAGATGCTGTTTTCCAGCCTGAGCTCACATCTTTGAACAAACACCAGTTCTGCATCCTCCCTAATAGTGCCTTGTGGTCTGCTAAATGGATCCGTAGGTAGTCATTTTTGATTTCTGCAGCATCCAGAAGAATCAAAACATGCTGACTACTGCACAGGGTACCTAAACTTCCCTCAGAACTTTACATTATTACATTACCGCAAAGTATTCACAGAAGGTGGAGTAAATATAGGACACATGAGAGAAGTGAGCAGTATCGACGGCCTTTGAAGGCTCAACCCGGCTGGAACTGGATTGTTTCTGTTGCTGTTTGTTTTTTAGAAAGTAGGTTAAAAGCCTGCAGATGCCGGTGGGGAACACAGAACACCGGCCAAAAGTCAACGTGGCTCTACATACCAGCACGTTAAAAAAAAAACATCCACAAAGAAAACAAATTAGACTTGTTAAAGCTAAAGAACAGATTCTTCACATTCAAAGATACTGTACTCACTTTGCATAAAACAATTCAGAAGTCAAAGAAATAAAGTTTACATAGAGTTAAAAACCAAAAAAGTACCAAGTCCCTGCATTACGGCGGCACAGCGGCTTGGTGGTTAGCACTCATGCCTCACAGCAACAAGGTCCTGGGTTCAAACCCCATTTTCCTTCCAGTCATGCATGTTTAGGCTGCCTTCTGGTTAAATTTAGGTTCATAATAAAAAATAAAATAGTTTTATAAACAATAAACCAATACATTTCTTTGAGTAAATGCATAGAATTCACTACTTTCACTCAAAAACGTAAATGCTTGGTAAATGGATATTCTGATCACTCACATTTGTTTCTATTAGGTTTTTAAAAATGTTTAAACACCCTTTTGTGTGCATAAAATGTGTTAAATAGAAATTTAAGTATGACATGGAGTAACACACCACCATATCATCCTATATTTGTCTGTTTTTTTGGGTATACTCTTCTTTTAAAACTTGTCAAGTGGTTGACTTGCCGTTAAATGAGCACAAAGAATCATCAAGCTGCAACAACTATCTGTTTGTTTATAAATGACTAATGCACTTTCATCGTGAACATATTGACTCAACTGGTTTATCCTATAGAAAGGGATACAAACAACCACTTGCAGTATCAAACCTGAAAAATAGAATTCAAAGCTGAACTCGAAGTATTTGGGTTTATTTTCCAGTCTTTGTCACCTCTTACTAAAAACGTTGAAAAGGTTTTGCAGTTTTGTACCAGAGCAGAAACATAACAATAAAATCACTGATGGCTTTTCCCCCAGGATTTACAGAAACTGCGGGCCAGAGCACATCCAACACCTGGATACATCTCATGACTTTCAAAATGAAGGATTTTACGCCATTTCATGCATGAAAACCAGCTAAATTAAAAACAAACTGTGAAACTGCGAAAGCCTGCTTGGTTTCGGGAGTTTACCGACTCTGAGAGTTCAGAAAAGGGTAAAAACATGTCAGATTGGAGCTGTGAATGAAGCAACTCGGAGTTCCGGTTACGAGCAGAGGAAGCAGTAAGCGGACAGAAAAGCTCTGACACAACCACCTTAAAGCGAGAAAAACAAAAAAATGTACCTTGCGAGGAGACCACCAAGTACCACACGGAGCAACCTTGACAGGTAATTAAATGTGCTAGTGTACATAGTGTAAGAAAACGTGCACGTGGCACGTTGTCCTCCAATCAGAAGCAGAGGAGGAACCCCACGTGAAAACCGGTGAAAACCACTCGTTCCGTTTAGCTAGGCGGTGCTAACAGCTAATATTTACCTATCTGACGGCGATTGACTTCGTCCTCCTGTGAAAATGAAACTACTCAACTCACAAGCAGCAATTTATGACATCCGTGAGCAAATGTAGACCATAAAAGTAAAAAAACTCAATCAATTTTCTACCTAGCAAACCTCTTAGCATGTACCTTAGCCAAACTAATCCTCTACAGTCGCGGCTAATGTTGCATTCAGGTTGCCTCGTTTAACAATAAATAATGAGAGGCTAAAACTAAATAAAGTTGGGTGTAAATCGGTCAAATGAGTAAAACTGATCACAAATACTGTCAGAGAAAATTATTACTGAGCAAAAATGGAACTAAATCAGATAATGAACAAACACCTAAAAATGGCCACAAAATATTTAAAAACTTTATAAAACAGTATAGATAATAAATATTTCAGCGGTTTCTTGATTTATTTCTCAATGCTGCTTTTTAAATCACATGTGAATAATCGTCTAAATCGTTTGCTAATTAAAGCCGGTGAGAAGACATGTACTGTTTATTGTGGAACTCTGCCGGTGTAACGTGAATGCATCATGAGCGCGACTTCACTCTTGTTTTGCGTCTGACGTCACCCTCAAGCGAGCGGCGTCTCTAGGAGAAACGGCAACAAGATGGTGAGTTTAATTTATCCGAAAAAATAGCCGTTAAGTGTAAACATTTGGTTTTATTTGAGCAAATGTTTGTATTCAGTGGCGCTCGCTCGGGTTTATTCCAATTTTACGACATCCGCTTCTCGTAGGTTGACGAAAAACATCGTTTATTTGCTAAAGAAAGCTGCTGCTTGTTCAGCTATCAGGGGAGATTAGCCCGTTAGCTCTGATGTAGCTCCTGTTTGTGTTCCGTTAACCGGCTCTCTGCAGCCACGGGCTCTGATAGGAAGATGAGGAGAGCTGAGCATACCCCGATGCTGATGCATAAAGTTTGTTAATTGTGAAAACCCACTTAAACTGAAGATGAAATAAAAATGCACTTCATGGCCTTATTAATCAGGGATTCAAGGTGGTTCTCAACCCTTTAAAGACTCATTTTACCCTCTCTCCTGGTAAACAAAACTAATCAAGAGCCACAAACCTTGTTTCATCGTTGATTTAAAAATAGCACAACTTACGAGGTTTAATAGGTGTGTAAAATTCAAATTTTTTTTTGCACCAAACTACTCAGAAATAGAAAAAAAAGCCAAATTGTGTACAGGACTATGCAGATCATGTATGTTTTACTCATATTGTAGGCAATTAATCAAAGATTAATTTAGGTTTGAGTAAATCAAACAAAGTGGCACCCTAATGGCTTAAAAATTGTGAAATATTAAATAGAACCCATATTGTTCACTTATGTTTTTAATCATAAACAGGTGTTCTTTGCTCTTACAAGTCTAACTTGTTTTTGCTGTTACATCAATTTGCCTCAAGTCTATGGACATTTTCTTTAGTATTTGTTGAATTTAGGAGACAAAGCACCATCATATTTAGCTGATTCTGAAAGTTCAAGCAGCATGTGTACATTAGGTTTGTAATTTTTCGTCTGGTTACATTATCCGCTGTGTCCCTCAGAGTAACCTCACATAGATGTTTTTGTGTTTTTTTGCAGGGATTGCTATCCATCCTTCGGAAGCTAAAAAGCACACCAGACCAGGAGGTTCGGATACTGCTGCTGGGTCTGGACAATGGTGGAAAGACCACCCTGCTCAAACAGCTGGCATCTGAGGATATCAGCCACATCACCCCCACGCAGGTAACACAACATTTGGCACCTGGC
Organism: Millerichthys robustus; assembly: GCA_034783495.1. Classification (NCBI taxonomy): domain Eukaryota; kingdom Metazoa; phylum Chordata; class Actinopteri; order Cyprinodontiformes; family Rivulidae; genus Millerichthys; species Millerichthys robustus. The sequence continues at coordinate 12,420,726 of JAVKLF010000047.1, forward strand.
AACATTTGCTGTAATGATGGGTGGGCTTGTTTTTGTAAGCTAAATGTTCTGTACTTGCAGGGATTCAACATTAAGAGCGTGCAGTCTCAGGGCTTTAAATTAAATGTTTGGGACATTGGAGGCCAGCGGAAGATCAGGCCGTACTGGAGAAACTACTTTGAAAACACTGATGTGCTGGTAAGGGAGCTTGTGTTTAAATTCGTTTTATCTCATCATCTCTATCATAGCCATAGTTTTGTACCCAAAATAATGTTTGAATTCATAATTAATATAACAATAACAATATAAAACATTTGTTTCAGATTTATGTCATTGACAGTGCTGACAGAAAAAGGTTTGAGGAAACAGGTCAGGTATGTACAATAAGCATGCACTTTCAGGGTGCACATTTTTATTTAAATGTTGCAATTTAGCAATATTTTCTTCTGTTGTTCTTGAGCAAAACTTAAAGTCCTCACAAATTCTTTTTGTAGTTACAGAAGTTAAATTTAATAAAACCAAACATAATTTTTAGCTCACGTTGCCATTTTATACCAAAGAACAGCACAATTAATTGATTAAGTTTTTGGCAGTTAAGAGAATTGTTAATAACCTTTTTTTTATGAGGCAAATGCAAGTTTCAAACTTTCTCCTCTGACTGCTACAGCTAGGAGTTTTCTTTTAAAAATTGTGATATAATTGGTTTTGATTGTTTTGGGTTTATGCGTAAGTTTGAATGATTTTGCATTTAATACAAATGTGGAAATCATGTCAAAAGAGTGATAGAAATACGAGAACTGGGCTCGTATCTGACTCTTGCTGAATCTGTGTGCGTTAACTGCAGGAGTTGGCCGAGCTGCTGGATGAGGAGAAGCTGAGCGGCGTTCCCGTGCTGATCTTTGCCAACAAACAGGACCTGCTGACTGCAGCCCCGGCCTCAGAGATCGCAGAGGGACTCAACCTGCACACCATCCGGGATCGGATGTGGCAGATCCAGTCCTGCTCCGCCCTTACTGGTGAGGGGATTCAGGTGAGCAGATGAGCTAAACTTCGCCTCTTCCAGCTGTTATCAGGGCTGCCACTTATTACTATTTTTATTTTTCTATTAATCCAAACAACTAATTTATTTGTTAAAAATTACAATGCTTTATTCACAATCACAATCACATTATTTTAGTTTGCTTTAGTTTTTACATTTACAGTGTAGTGCCTATTCCAACATTACAAATAAGTTAAATGAAGCTTGAATTATTTATGTATCTATAAATAAAATGTCAGAATTTTCAGGCGAGTGTTCATGGCAACTTTAATGTTGTTTCACACTCATATTACCGCTCTGCTTTCTCTCTTCAGGAGGGCATGAACTGGGTCTGCAAGAGTGTCAACTCCAAGAAAAAGTGAGTCTTGGAGTCTAAATCTCAGGAGGAGCAGCGGCAGTGTGCACACTCACACTGACACACACTACACCCCCTGAGCCTTAGTAAAATGGAGTTACCTGTGAATGTACACACACACACATACACTTCTAATTCATCATGGACTATTGAACCCGCCTGCATCACCACATCGATGATTGGTAATGATATCAGCACATCTGCCTTGAAAGGGAACCCCTGCCAGGAAACCAGCCTCCCTCCTCATCACGTCATCATCAGTGTCCCAGCCAATCGCTGCCACCGCCTGCAGCTCGTCACAACCTCAAACATCCCACTAAACCCCCGTCTTTCACAGGAACCCCAACGTGTTCTTTCCCAGTAATCAAACAAACTTCATCCCCCTCCAATCTCCATTTCGTCAAGTTTTTATTATTGTTTTTAATCATTCCTAGCTGTTTCTGCTTCAGCTCTGCTTAAAGTGAGGCATAACTGTTTTATTTATGATGAATTAGAGTGCTTTCAAACAACTGCTTGTGTGGTGCACGTGAGAATCGATCCAGCCCCCCACCCCCAGACTAAAGGATTACACTGTGTTAATATGTATAAAATATGAATAAATAAAAGGTTTAAGAAACACTACAGTTTTGATCAGTTGTAAATAGCACAACCCTGTGTTCATATGTGACGTTATGCTCATTATAGAGTATTTGGCATCTTGTACTATTTAGTTCATAATGTTTGCATATCTAATATGTGCTGGCAGATTTTTAACAGAGGTACTGTATCGGTCCAATGCATTTCTATGTGCTTCTCGGGTTAGTGAGGGAATTTACTGTTTCACTCTTTTGATATCTTTGAATGTAATCTGTCTAGTTTCAGAGAAAATGTATGTGAATAAAAATGTTTGAGAAACCTGCTGATGTGCTCACTGTAAAGAACACACACGATCACATGGTTTCAGGCGGGCACCCCTGACCAATCACGTGTGGAGAGGCCTCAGTATTCTTTGAAGTCATGCATATCGCCCGCTGCCTTTTACGTTTTAAACTAAAATCATTTATGATTACAAATGTACTCATTTTGATCAAATGTTTTTCACAATCTCATGATTTTTGGCACGAGATGCGTTAACCCTTTAAACTAAGGGGTTAACTAAGCATCTGCCACAACAAATTTTAGCTCAAAACCTATAAAAGTTGGACCCCCCAACAGACTTGTGTAATGCTCATAAAAGTAGTAAAATGAAACATTTCAAACTGGTTGTCTCAGCTACATTAAAATTTAAAGCTAAGCGAAACTGTTGAACACTTTACACTTGTCTCTATTTTTTAACCAGCTATTTGTTTCATGCAGGCTCGAATACCAAAAGCTTTAATAGATCTGGATCATAAATAACGGTGTCTAACAGTTTCTGCAGTAGGAACAGTGCACCGTGTGTTTTATTTTGGATCTAAAGTCGTACGTGACCGAGGGCCTCAGAGGCTTGAAAACGGCCTCTTCTTCTCGTTCCACAAAGATCATCATTGTTCAGCCATTCTTCTTCTTCTCACACAAACAGAATGTGCAAGTGTTCTTCATTTTTGGCTTTAACTCCTGTTTTCGGGTTTTACCAAGGCACCAGTATAGGTTAATATTATATACTACGTTTGACTAGCTCTGGTAACCATCTTAAGTTAGGTTGACTTCAGATGGTAATCAGTTGTAAAGGCACTTCTAATGTTTACTTTGTGGGTGCTTCCTTCAGATCTGTTCACCAGCTTGTGAGATATTGTGCTAACAGACTGACAGAAGCCTTTTGGAAATGAAAAAAAAAAATTAATTAGAGAGAATTTTTTTAATGTCAAAACCTCTAAAAGAGAACAAAGACTTCTGTGGTTGTTGCAAAGCTGAGTAAAACCCTTTCCCCCCCTTGGTGAGTTTCTGTGTGGGTAATTTAAAGGTGTGTGTGTGTGTGTGTGTGTGTGTGTGTGTGTGTGTGTGTGTGTGTGTGTTACAGATACACATCAGAGACACCAAGATTACAGCCTCTCTTTCTCTCCTCGTGGATCAAGCAGCTGTTCAGCAGCTGTGTGCGCAAGTGTGAGAATATGTGTGTGTCAGGAGATAAAAGAGGGAGTGTTTGCGTATATGTGTGTGTGTGTGTGTGCGTGTGTAATTTATGCTGTACCTCCGACCCCTCGGCTCTTGGACGCCTGTGTCTCTGCTGAGGTTTGCTGACGTGAGAAAAAAACAGGCAACACACAAGAGTTGTGCTTCGTCTCAAGAGAGGAAAGAGGTGGGAGGAGGAGGAGGAGGAAGCAGAAATGACTGAATGGGTTGCTCTTACGTGTGTTAACCACGAACTGCTGTCAGGAGGGAGGGACTCAAACTGACATGAACGCCTGTCTGAGAAATACAAAATGAAAGTTCATTTTTGAAACTTTAAAAGCAGCAGATGATTAAGTTAGAAAGTCTCAGCTGCATCACATTGTCCTCCACAATTATACCCCTTTTTTTTTTTTAATTGACCACTAAAGAAATTGTGTCAGCAAAATATCCCATGAACCCCTGGATCACGACTATGGAGGTGGGGAGGGGTCCAACCCAATTTAAGATGGCTGCCATAGCCCCTTGACCACAGCAAAACTTGGGTCTAACTCAGCAAAATGTACAAATATTGAGCTAAAATTTGATGTGGTAGTAGTCGAGAGTCATCCTCAACACAATCTCTGAGAACAAGCACGTTATAAAATGTGATCACCTAAAACAGGGACTTGGTCCTTGAGGACCACTTGCTGCATGTTTTAGAGGTTTCTCTGCTCCAACACCTGATCTGGGCCTTTGAGAGATTAACAGTCTTCTGTAGAAACTGAAGAGGTCATTTAATAAGTGAATCGGGTGTAGGATAGTGGCCCACAAGGACCAGGATTGGACCCCACACCTGGCCTAAAACATCATTTACAAGGTTTGACCAAAACGTCTATATCTCATCGTCAGCCCATGATGAAACTCTGGCATGAAAAGTGTTGGAATACGCATTCCTTCAAGGTCTGTAATCCATCTGAGACTTAAACATAAAACTGTTTAATAAATACATGTGCAGCTGATGAAATCTTCTCTCTACGAGACCTATTAAAGTAAGTTGTTTTGGAAATCTTTTTGTTTTGTGAACTTTTATACTTTTTATTTCCAGTCTGAGACCAACATGCTCTTCAAACAAGTGGATCATCCCTGCTGTGTGAATGGGATTGAGGCTCAAAGTGCTGGCAGGGGGAAAGCAGTAATGCAACAGCTTAATCAGGCTGAAGGGAACACACACACACACACACACACACTAACTGAGTTGTAATCTCAAGACTTTCCATCCTGTTTTCTCTATGAAAGCCTCTGAATGGACACAGGCCTCAAAAATTG
>JAVKLF010000047.1:12460319-12471146 GCA_034783495.1 Millerichthys robustus
GTTAGTTGGGTTAGAGATGTCTTAGAGACATAAAATCCAAGATGATTCTTAATTTCTGCTTTTAAACTCATTGTAATTAAATATTAAATGTTATTTCTGCTGTATATTGCAGTACTCTAAAGACATGAGGTGATGGTGCACACAAGGCTTCAGTCCAACAGTCAGTTGTTTTCACTCATCAAAAGATTACGAAACATACACTGCCACTCGTGGTTTGTGGGCAACAAACAATTTCCTTCCTAAGCTCAATCCGCCTTGCCTTCATCAATGTCAGTTGAGGTGAGTGAAACTTTTTTGAGTGCTAACAAAGCTCCCAGTAAGATGAAAATAGGACTCACTGTATCACAGGTGTGCAGAGCTAAGAAGATGGCAAATGCCCCGTTGGTTGGTCGCACAATTGACCAGTAGGGTCCATTCAGTTCAAATGATTTTAAAAACCTGTTCGTAAGGAAAAAGGCATCAGATGCAGATAAAAAGAATTTAACTATTGTTGACGTGTAGCTGGAGTCAAATAGGTTGGCTAATATGTTTCTAAAACAGGCTGATGTGCAGATACCTTATCTGATTACAACACACTTTGTAGAAAACAGTTTTTGAGTGTTAAATGAAATGGATAGACTGTAAAATGTGTGACCAGTTGCTGACCTGTTTCGTACGTATCTCATAAAGTCTTGGTGTAGAACATAAAAGCGTCTCTCATTGAACTGTCCTGAATAGTAAGGTCTGGTGCTGAAGGGCGACAACAAACACAAACAACATCAAAAACTGTTAGTGATAATGGAGCAACAGAACAATTCATTTATCTCTGTTTAAACACGTTTTGTGTTGGGATAATAACAGACATTTTTTGTTCTGTATGTGTGACTATTATCCATCAGGATTTGTTGGCAAATGCTCAGTTTTTCAGGGCCTATTTATTCTAATATACTGTCAGGCACTGCCAGTCAGTTCGTCAGTAGATTTAGCACAACATTCTGCCACAAATAGTGCCATGAAACATGTCAAAACTTCATACAAATCGGGTCACTGAAGGCAGATACTGTAGCTTTTATATGTTAATACAGTATATGCAAACAGGGCAAATGTTACCTACAAAACGGGAAACAAAACATTAACCCTCCTGTTGCCCTTGGGTCTAAACGAATCCTGAGGCCTCTTTCAACACCAGCGGGAAGCAGGAAAATTAAATAGTGCACTATAAATACTCAGTAATTACTGAGTGGTGTAGTTTAGGAACTGGCTGAGCTTCAGATACATATTAAATGATTACTCATTCAAATGGAATTAGCAACTGTTTCATTTAGAGGATGAAATATTTTTATTTTTGCAAATGCTGCTGAGAGACTCACTCACTCTTGATTTTCATATTCGCCAGAAGAGACTATGTCTCCTTTGAGAAGAGCCCGGAGCCACTGGAAGTCCCTGAATCCCTCAGGAATCAGGACGTATTTTATACCCTGTTTAAGAAAAGAAAAATAAATTTTTATGAGCGTAGAAAGCATAAAAAACATGATACTGTTATTGTAGCTTTAGTACCTCGTCATGTGGGGCAGATTTGTAACCATATTTTTCTAATAAGTAAGGCGATGTAGTGATTGAGTGGGCTGTGTGAACGTACACTGAAGTTCTTCTCCCAACGTCTTCCTCAAAACCCTCGATCACTGCACCGTTCATCCTGTCACACAAACAAACCAGAGCAACATCATGGTTAAAGTCATGTGTGAGAAGGCAGGAAGGGATAAACGTTTTCATGTCTTTTAGTCCTGGTGACTGAGTTATGAACCGAGTGGATTTGACAGCGGTAACTGATCCTTGTGTAAAGTTTATTACCCAGAAGTCAATGTGTGCACAGACAAACGCAGGAATAACTTCTTTTACAGCAGCAGTTGAAAGAAATGTCCTGATCTTTAGGGTAATCAGGACAATAAAACGGAAAATGTGGGACTTGAGCGTGAAATTAGGCCTATGCAAAAGGCTTCCAAGACCGGAACCAACAAGAATTTGGTGGACCAAACAGACCTTAGACTTATTCTGATTGAATTTAAGAAAGTTTGGGGCCATTTGGGATTTTATGTTGAAAAGATAAGTATGTAAGGGATTGGTAGGTTCACAGGTATATTTAGTTGTGTCATTTGCATAGAAATGATAATAAACAACATAGATCAGCAGTCATGGATAACAGCCATATGAAACTTAAAATCCCTTTATTGTTTTAGTCTTTTTGTAACCTTATAGATCAACAAACTCAACCAACAGGTTTGAGTTTCATCTCACCGGAAGACGTAATCATGAGAGTCAATCTCAGCTCCCATTTTTGAGCCGTTGAGGATGCCTCCAGTTCCCACCACAGCACAGTGAATGCAGCCATCGCCGCCTGGTTTTGGAAGGAGCAATGCCTCTTTTGGCTCAGGAATCAACTTTATTGCAGTCATGACATCTGCAGACAGAAACAAAGATGACATCATGGTCATGGTTTAAATTTAGATTTTGTGTCATTGTTTTTTGCTCAAGTAGTTTTGATGTCATGATCTTTAGATTTCACCACCTGCTCTTCTAAACATGTACCAGTATACAGTATGCTCTCTGGTTTTAATGGGTACATATCAGATCTTCTGTTTACCCTTCCTGTTCTGGTAAAAATGAATGAATGCTGATCCTCTACCTGCACACATAGGTTCCCCCAGTCTTTTTCTGGCCTTCATACATTGAAACAGATGAAGAATAAATACTAACAAAATATTATTGTTGCAATATCTGATATTTACCTGCTGAATTAGTCTTCAGTATTTATCTTTAGGGATGATATATACAAATGTGAAAAGTTTACAAGATGTATTTTTAGAATATTAATTTTTGAATAAATGTGTAAACCAAAAACTTTGAAATTTATTTATTTCCTAACTTTCTATTTTCCTGTAAAAATATTAATCCACATTTATTTCAGTCATGTTTCTTAGTAAATCCAAAAGAAGTGACATGTATCTCTAAAGGAAAAACAACACTACGCTACTTCAGTTAACAAATTTTACTGTTGTTAATAAATGACTTCCAGTTCAACAGCGCACAACGACTTCACTGTAACTCTTATCCATATAGTTTTTGTATTACAGAGGGAAAACTATATGATAAATACTAAAAAAAGAGTAATAAATGAGTGATAACTTTTCACTTGGGGGGTTTCTTCTACATCCATAGCTATTAAAATGAAAGATTTTGAGCTTGAATTCAAGGTGACTTGTCAGAAGTTCAGTTTTTAAAACTTCATTTTGAACAAAAATCATTCTTTTTGACCAGTGGGAAAGTGTTTGCTTTGCCAGAGCTGAGAAAAAAAAGGACCAAAAAATGTCTTTCTGGGTTTTTTTCCAGAACAATGGGTGGCAGAGTTTTGTAACGTCTACAGCAGAGCAGGGATTAACAAACATGAGGCTTGATGACAGTGGGCCCAAACAGAAGCCAAAAATAATACCTACCATCGTGGTTCATTTGCATAAAACCAAACGGGTTGTTAAAATGTGAAAGTCGGTTCCACTCGCTCATGTTGATGTTGCCTCTGTGCAAATACAAGCGTATGTTGGGCAAAAAAGCTTTCTGGAAGTCCTCATCCTTTGAGTTACGCAGAGACTGGGCGCATGTCTGAGTACAACAAATAAATCTAAAATTATGAATTGAACTAAAACAATTAAAAAGTTGACAATGTGAATAAAAAAATAAACCAAAAGCAAATCATACAGACAGAAAGGAAACAGAAAAATGTGGTCGGCAAGTGAACACATGACCAAGCACACCAGCGAACACCCATGAAGTGAAAAGTTCTTGTCCCGTCTTGTCTTAAAGCACTTACTGTCGGTCTCGGTGGAGCATCCTGGTTATAAATGTCCTCAAAGTCCCACTGGGGAAGTTTGTCAAACGACTTTATTGATAAAATGGGGATAGGCGTCTCGGCTGGAGTGGTCCTTGTGTCAGTTTTTGGCACCGTCCCTGAATTCCTTCGGGTGGTCCTATAATTTATGATATTCTCGAGTTGCAATGTTTCATCACTGGTAATTAGGCTGTTTTCTCCTCTGTATCTGAAGACTTTTGTCCAGCTGTGCGTTAAAGTTGGTCAAAAAAAAAAAAAAAAGGAGGATTTTTTTCATCCTGACTCATTAACGGTGAAACAAAATAAAAGCACTAAAGTTCTTCAACAGTAAATAGAAACTCACCTGTTGCTTCCTGGTAAATTTTCTTGGAACAGAATTATGAAAACTATGCAGGTTAATGACACCAGCAGGAAAGAAAAAAGTCTGACACTGTGAACCGCCATTTCCAAAAAGCGAAGGTGTTGTTCAGTCAAATGTGGAAAAAATTATGGGCTGCTGACCAGTGTAATGTCATCCTATGGAGCCGTTTGTTACAGGAGTCCAAAGCTCACACCTTTTAGCCAACTCGGACAGGTACTGCTGAGCGAGTTTGACGAGAAATTTACTCCAAAGGCAGCAAAGCAAAGTGGAATGTTTGATGTGCGTATGCAGTAATAACTGGGAAGGGCTGTTGGCTGAGTAATGAACACGTGACAGCAAACCACAACACAAACATACACACAACAGCCTGAAAATGTTCTGGTTTATTCCACAAGACAGTAAAACTTCTCTAACAAAAACAATGCTCCTTGGTTCCTTCTCAGGTGAGATTTGCATTTTCGCCTGCAGTGTGCAGAGGGAGGTGGGTGTGAAAGGAAGACACAAAAGGATTTCAAACACAAACAGGCAATGGCTGAGGGGAGTCAGGGTGCGGCTGTGTTGAAAACTGCAACCAAAATTATTCAAAGTATTTGATGCACTGGAGAAGTCCTGGAGTTGAGAGCAGACGGGCAATGAGATGGAAAGCTTCCCAGGAAGAAGTTTCAGATGGAGTAGAGTCGGAGCTGCTCCTCTAACTCTCCCTCAGACATGTCCCCAAACGTCTCCTTGTTGTCTTTCAGCAGCTGGAAGATGGAGGCCAGCTGTTCTCGCTGCACCCTGTTGGAAAACAGAGGAGCACCGAGAGGTGAAACAAACAAAAACAAATGATCGGCCGTGCTATGTGACCCATCAAACTAAGGATTAAGTTCAATTTGTTTTAAATGACCTGAGCACATTTTCAGATTCCTGGCTTTTTAAGCTATATTTTGATACCTGGATGATCCTGACATCATGAGCGGTTCCAAAAACATGTCTTGATTTAGCCAAATCAGGATAACCCACTGATATCTGGTCTGAATCGTACTTTTAGGTAATTCTAATGAGAAATCTTTGATGTCATTTTAAATAAGAAACCTCAAACATTATTTGAATATTAAGATGTAACTGGTTGGAAATAAACAACACATAATTTATTAAACTCTCTTTGAAACAGTGAGTGTAGAAACAATGTATGCATAAATTAAACTTTCAAATGAAAATTCAACATTTTATAGTTTAAAAATAAGAAAATGCTGCACAAGGATTCTTGTAAAGCTTCGTAATATATCTTAAGTTGAAACTAAAGGATTAGTTGTGGGTTTGTAATTGCAGGTAAATGTCCTACAACAGGTAGAAAGGATGTAAAAGTTCTTTATTGAAATTCAATAACTACAGAAAGTTTAACGGGGTTGCATAGTAATATGAGCACTGATCTACTGCCCAATCAAAGAATGGAAAATAAACATAAATCAAGGCATTGCTGCTAAAGTCCGGACCTTGACGTGAATGATTAACATGGCTGGATTTTCATGGAACTGTAAATGAAGATATGCCCACATACTTGAAGTTTAACAAGATTGTAAAGACGAGTGGGCCAAAATTGATCTAAACAATGTCACAAACTGAAAAAGATCATAGAAGATCAAAGACCAAGTTGTTCTGCAGAAAATTGGTAAAATGTCATGTTGACCTTAGATTCACAATATTTGAAGACCTGATAAAGTCTAGGTGCTTACTTATTACTGGAATCGTCTCACTGAAAACTAAGAAATGCTAAAAGGCAGCAAGAAGGGTTAAGCGTAAAAAATGAAAGTGGGTTAAATACTTCCATTCTTGTATGGCTGCATGTCAAACATTGTTGTTTTTTAAAGCTGTAACACTGCGAAGACTGGTATAAGATTCTAAGGTAAAAAAATTTTGCAGAAATTAGGGGAAAAAAAACACCCTCAAATCTTAAAATAAAGAACAAAACTAGTGTGATTTAGAAACAAAAATAACTTATATGCAAATGCATTATACTCAAAGGCACTAATGCTGAAATAATATTAAAAAATAAACAATAAATGAATTAATTAATTCTCTTTTATCTTCATTCCTAAGAATCAGAGAAGCTTTTTGATCTCATTTGTCTGTGTTGCTCTACTATGGCGCCCCCTTGTGGCAGAGTACGGGAAACGCCTCAACGACTCAAAGGAGAAGAAGGCAACAATCAACACCTGCTGCGACACATCTGTAAGAACACGTCTAAAGGGGGGAAAAAACGGGGCAACACGGGACAAGAGAGGTGGGATCAGCAGAACAACATGGCATCGTCACATCAGTCGCTTCGTGGCCACATGAGGATAAAAAGCTGCTGAGGCAAACGTCACTGCTGAGAGACTTGAGTGCAAATTGGCTGAGAGGATATTTTTTGTACAAATGGCCAAAAAGTGACTCTTCTGAGACAAACAGGTGATAATAACTCATACATTACCACGTTTTTGCTCCTTTTTCAGGTTAACAGACAGTTAATTTCTGTCTTGGAGTCTCTCCTGAGCAGGATAAGCAAAGACAGAAAAATAAAATGAATCCTCAAGCAGCACCCTGTTTTTCCTGTGTTTTCTTTATTTGTCGGTGCTTTCCGTTCTTAAAATCTCCCGTTGCTTATTTGTCAGTCAGCTAATGCTTGGCAGATGGTCAATCTGGACTTAAGTCAGTCTAGCCTGAATCAGAGCGGTGATACAGCAGACAAACGTGAATGAGTGGAACGGCTAAAATCACACGTGAAGCAGTGAAAGGAACAAAATCAACAGAAGTTCCTTTCTGCAGCCTTTATATCTGGCTATGGGGCAGATTTTAGTTAATCGTTTCCATCTTCTTTTGTCTCATTTTATTGGTTTAAACAGAACCCACTTAATCCATCAAATAATCACCCTTTATTGCACGGCTTATTTGCTGATTTGTTTATGTTGTAAATATGCAAAATAACCCATTTATACCTAAAGTAACATAGTTCTTTAAGGTTTTTTCGTGTGAAATCAAGGCTCTCAACTAGTTTTAGAAACTGAAAACAGCTAACATTTTTAGCGAACCTCACTTCCAGTGTTATTGTTGTTTATGTTTATGATTTGTTCATTTTTGTTTCATTAGCTGTAATTAATCATTTAAACCACGTAGAGCATGTAAAAATAGTCACATTTCTCTGTGTGAACCTCAAATGTGTGAACCCTCCTGTTCTTCGTTTAAAATGACCCAAGCGGCCTAAGTGTTAATTGAAGGCCTCTTGGGTTATTTTGACCCAAGGGCAGCAGGAGGGTCAAATATCTGGCAGTGCCAACGCTTGTCTGTGTAGTTTTTACTGACCTCTGCTCCTCCTCCAGCTCCTCTTTAGACATCATCATCTCTAAATGGTGCGACCGCGCTTTTCCAGGAACATACTTCAAGGAATTATTTGCGTCCGATTCCACCTTCTTCGCTGAAACAGAATCCAGAAAATACTGGTTTCAAATCAATTAAACCCGTCAGTGATAGAATAATAGATTCAACTCATTAGTGGTACTTACTGTTTCTCCATGGGCTCTCTGGGGCTCCTTCGGTCTGGGGGTAAGAGAAAGCACACTTTAAGAGGTCCGTATCAGAGAGCCCAATGAACGACCTACGACTCGACGAGGCCTCGGGCGACGAGTCTACCTCTAAACTCATGTGTCTGGTTCCAGAGCTGGGGACAATCAGCCTGGACGTGGAGGAGGAGGAGGAGTGCTCAACGACCTCTCCTTTGTGAGCGTGGGGATATTCCTGCTCCTGCCAGAGAATTGGGAGGTCAAATGGTGTCGCACCATCACTGTCTCTACGGACTTCCTCCCTTTCAAATTTAATGGCTCGTGTACTTTTATCTGCTTGTTCCGCTAGCTTTTCTTTAATAATTTGTTTTATTAAGACACAATATATGATCTGGTTGATGTTTCTGGGAGGGGGAAGATTTTTTATTTTTTACATTTGAACTACACTGGGCTTCAGTTATCTTCTAAGAACATGCATCTGTGGATTGCTCTCATGAAAGACTATTTCCTGCCAACACCAAACAACTTATTGTGCTATCGACTTCTGTTTTGAGCTTCTGGTGCCATAGGTGAGCAACCAGTGGCAATCCCATAACTACACACTCTGGTCTCCATCCTGCAAGATGACAACGCTCATCCCCACAAAGCAGGGTCAATCAGAAACTACCCTAGAATTTGGAAGAGGGGTTAGAGGGAACGGTCCACCCGCAGGCCCGAACCTCATCAAACACCGGTGGCCTCAGCTTAGGCGAACCGTTTGTTCCAGAGCAACCTACACAACCACAGTATTTAATTAGTGATAAATGCTGATTGAAGAAATAAATAAAGGGCCGCCCACGCCACAGCAGTGTGTGTCAATAGATCTATGCATGGTCGATCCAAACTTGCGAAATCCGCTCTCGTTGACGGTTCCGTGACGAAAACGACATTATGTTGTTCTCAGTCTATGGCCCCTTCTTGGCACAAGCCCCCTGGTGAACTTTTGGCCCTCCTCCGCATATGAAATTATTGTGTGATTGGTCAGTAGGGTGTGGGGGTGTTTGTTTATGCCGAAATGTGCACGGACAACAACGGCACCGTTTTGCTTCCAGAATCCAGGTGTTGTGCGTCCAAACATGGTTAGTTTTGAGGAGCGGTTGTCAGTTATAAAGTACATCTATCTATACGACTCTTCTAAAGATAGCACAATGGCCAAAAAAACTTGTGGAGACAGCACAGACATTGTGCACGGAGGAGTGCGCCTGTCGACAAGTGTGGTGCTTTATCCACGACAGATTTGTTGCCAAAGAATCTGCTCTGTGACGTGTGGAGCTCGACGCCGGGTGCTTCATGGACCCTGAAAAGTGTGCATAAAAACAGACGTTGAGCAACCACATGAACGCGCGTTGACTCTTCGGCTTGGGATGGAGCATGCCGGATTCCTAGGCTGGTGAGTGGCATGAGGAGGAGGTGTCAGGCTGTTGTAGCTGTATATGGTTCTTCCACATGCTACTGAGACTCTGTTTGTCCAATGAATGAATTCCTCAATCCCACATATCTTGTTTGTCCAGTCTTGGCATTGGCATAGATTTGGCAAGTTTTTCACGTGTTTTTCTAATATCCCGAAGCCCCAGTAATGGCTTTAATTCTTAGTATTTATCAGCTCTTCTTCAGCCTGTGTTACCTCAGACAGGATCTGAGTCTGCGAGAGTACTTAAACAGATTAGGAGGAGAATTATGCAATCAAAACACATCAACAAACCAAACAAACAAGCATCTCCTTCCACTATTTTAGAGGTTACCTACTGAATGCACAGACTTCACCACATCCCAGTGGTCGTGGGCGCTCCCGCTGATCTCGCTCCAGTTCTCCGCCTCCTTCTTCTTCTTGCCCCCGGTCGGTACGTGCCCGTTCTGCCGCTCTAATCCGCCACCATCTCGGCCGCTGCCGCCACTGCTGCTGCGTCCGAAGTAACTCCGCGCGGTGGCAAAGTCCGCCGCGGGCGACGAGCCGCCGAGCAGCGACGTGGCGACCACGATGGCGAGGAGGGTGAAAATGATGGCGGATAATATAAAAGTCGCATCCATGTTTGTTTGTTTGTTGACGTGGGATTCTCACTGGTCTTCCTGCTTCTTACTCAGCCATCCTTCGGATAATCCCCTCCAGACATCAGCGGTGAACGACCAGCGGCGTGTAGACGAGCTTCTGTCCGACCAGAACGTCACATCCTCCGGATACGCCCCCTCCTCCTCCCACCAGTCTACCTGCTCGGACTGGACAGGTGCACGAAGCAGGGCCACGTGCTCGGTTCCACGCCCCCTGCCGTGTCTGCAGATAAGCTCATCAGCAGGTCGAAACCGGAGGATCCAAATGGTTTCTGACAGAACCCGTGTACCGGAGGTCGATAAAGTCAAGCCGGGTTTAACGTCAGCTGAGGGACAAATGTTCTCACCTGAGGCGTACCTGTCCGTCAACACGTTTAACTCTCCGGGATCAAATGGGTCACTGTGACCCAGGGGCAGCAGGAGGGTTAAAAAAGACAAACTTCAAAGCAAACTAAATTTAAACTCTTATTCGATTATCAATCGATTTATAAAATGAAAAGGTATTTGATCCAATAAACTACAATTTAGTGTATTCAGATTAAAATAATACACGTTCCAGTTCAGTAGGCTATAGCTATTTATGTTCTAAGACTGAACTATATTCGAACTCAATAACTAAAAATATTAATTTACCTAAAAGTCTGCTTTTACATTACAACAGCAAACAGTGTTAATCCTTTGCATTTAAACCAAATTGAGCAACTTGATACGCAGCAAATTTGTTGCAAAAAAGTGATCATATATAAAAACATAGCTCAAAAGTAAGAAAATTAGGGTTTAGGTTATTTCTTTGTTATAATAGGCTAGTGCTTCTTGGCAATAAATCTTACAGCAGGCATTTGAATGGCAGCAGCTGAGGGTACCAGCTCAAAACAGAATCAGTAAGAGCAAAATAAACTATTTGACAGATTTGCTCGTGCTCATCCCACAAATGTGACACCATTTAAAAAGGAATTTTAAACATATTTATCGCCAAGAAGCAGTGTTGCAACAAATGATCTACT
>JAVKLF010000047.1:12490730-12501785 GCA_034783495.1 Millerichthys robustus
GGTAGACCAAACAATGCAAGGACAGGAGTGAGAGACGAAGCAGTGAGTATAAATGTGAATAATTAGGAGGCAAGTAGACACAGATGGTGAGACACAATGAGGGACAGGTGAGCTGGGAGCCAGGAGGAAAACAAGGAGGAGAGACACACAGGGAGACAAAACCTCAGTTCCTGATATTAAAATCTTTTTTTTTTTTAAATCTTTGACTGTTTTTCTCACTTTTTATACTTGAATACAATTGATTGTGTTAATTCAGTGTAATAAAACACAAATTCTAAACTTCACTGTTGCCTAGTTTCCCAAACAACCTTCAGCTCCACATCTTGGTGTTTTCCATCTTTTTAATATTTTTCTTGATTCCCTCTTCATCCCCTTGAAGCCATGTTTGACCGAGTTGGTGTTTTTAAGCTAAATCTTGTGACACGTTTCCTATTCGTGTTGTAAATGTTGTGTTCTCTCTCTGTTTCTCTCCCTCTTTTCAATCCTTCCATCATTATTCACATCCTCCTTTGTTACTTTTTTCCCTGAACATTGTTTTTCCTTTCCTTCTTCTTTCTTCTTCCTGTGTCTCTTCTTCTTCTCCATCTTTTTTTCCCCTCTTTGGCTTTCTTTCGGATGGACAGATGAGGAGTCGTGCCCAGTGCACATTGAGGACTAGGTATGGTGTTATGGTTAGATGGAGGATCCAACTTCAGGGTGAAAAATTTCCAATTAGCTCTGCAATTAAAACGGATACGCTGTGCTCTCATTTTAGCCTCCCATCATCATTCTGTTTGTTTGAAGACTGCACATTTTCTCTATAAAGTCCATTTAAAAGAGATGTTTAAATAACTTTTTTCATTAAAAAAAAGATCTCCAGTGGTTGTCTAGTGTTTATTTTTATGTATTATATCCATTTGAGATTCTGTACACTCACTGCAAGTTTTCCTCCTAAGCACTGGGTGTCAATAGAGACAAAATAAAACCACTACACGGCTAGAATGGCACCAGATGAAATTAGGCTCAAACTTAGAATAAAGATGTACAAAATTTCTGTTAATCTGTTTAACTTTGAAGTACTTTTTGTAGTTTTTGTAGAAACAAACCTGAAAACTCTTCTTTGCTATGGTTTTTAGTTTAGCAAAGCACAGCCTGTAAAGCACAGTAGGTTACAAAAAGCAGAATGTGTGTGAAAGGTCAAAATGACACAAAGAATATCTTGTTTTAATTCTGCCATCAGTTTTGGTGCACATTGATGTTAATGAGGTCTTTGTAAAACCTTTTCCTCGAAGACTCACCGCTTTTTTTGTACAAAATACAATACAATACATTACAATATTTCAGTTTTTAGACAGCGATTATTTTGTCAAGAAATGTATCGAATCTTTTAACAAAAGTTTGACAGAAACACAGCACTTGGTTTACATTAATTCCCCAGGGACACATACAACCATGCTCATACGTTACTAAAACGAGTGCTGAAAACCGACCAATGAATTTTCACAATAACGGTCTAATCGCTTTTTTTATCGTTTCTACTTTTTAGATCTCATGTACCTGGGGGGCTATAGGCCTGTTCTGGATTCCCGCCACATCTCCACCAGCAACATCAACCTGGAGGAGCAGGAGGCTGAGAATGGGAACGGCCAGAGCCCGAAACATCCCTGCCGTGGACCACTCATCGTGTAACAGCCTCACGCAAAGTCCTTCAAACCAAATCTGTCCAGAGTCGGCTTGTCTCCACCCCCCACCCCCCACAGAACCGTCACACTGGATTCTGTCCTCACTGAGCAGAGAAACACATCCTCATCTGTTCCCACATCCCCCCCCGATTGTTTGCTGAAACCATCCAGGATTGGAAATAGAATGAAATCATCTCTGAATCATTGGTGCACTTTTAATCTCACAAGTTTTCCTCATTTTGATGTTTGTGATCTAACTTGTTTTAGCTTGTTTCAGCTATTTTATTATTTATTACGTGTAGGTTTAATGAGAGCTGTGTATCGTGACCGTATCTTTAGGATAAACAAGCTGCTCCTCTTCTCGACTTCTCCTTCCTACTGTATTACCAGCCAAACAGTCAGGGGTAACTGTGATCGGCAATCGGATTTATAACTACTGTTTTCTTCTTCTTCTTCTGTGTTATAAACTGTGCGATGAGTGGGTGCTCGGACACTTTGACGCTGAACATCAGCTCTCACCGGACTATCTTACCGAAGTAAAACATGCTGACTCCTTTCTTCGGATCAGGGAGCTTCAATCTGGACGTTGCATGCGGCTTTCTTCTTTTCCTCTCATTCCCACCACGCTTTCGAAACACCTGTGATGAATGTAAAACCAAATGACCTAAAAGGAAAAACAAAATAAAAACACAGAAAACACCACATAGATTGTAGGATGATGAGCTCTCTGAAGGAGAATGTACGTGAACCCTTCATCTTTATTTAAACTGGGATTTAATTCAAACGTTGCCACAAATAACCCTCTGCTGCCACCCTCTCCTCCTGCAGCTCCGTTTTAGCATGTCGGTATTAACGTAGTGCACCGGGAAGCAATAAAGAAAACCCCACAGCAACTTCATCTTTTCCCACCCACTCTGAGATGCTCATTTGCAGCTCCAGGACTAAAACATGTTTGCACTGGCCTCCTGCGTCCACGTTCAGACCTTTTTACGTGTGTTTATCTGTTGTCCCATGTTGGAGATGTCATTCTAAAAGGGAATAATTGTGAGCAAAAACCTGTCACTAGGATTTTCTTCATCCTCGTTTGATCACTTGTCTCTTCTGTTTTTGGTTTTGTACACCTTTGACATATATCATACCTGTTTTCGATGCTTTCTGTGTTTCTCATTTCTTGCGGAGCACTGTGTTGTTAATTAGTTCCTGGATGGAAAAATCTATGAAAACTTCATAAAGGTTTACAAACTTGTGCAAACATTCGACCAATCAATAAGGACCAATATATACATTCGCTGACTCCTGGGCAACACGCTTTGTGGCGCATGAAGTGATCACAGAGCAAAGGTTTTAGCCAACTTGCACCCTCATAGACTCAATAACAGTCCTTGCACAAACATAAAGCGGTACCATATCTTTCTGTAGTGTTCTATTTCGGTTGTCGCCACCCTATACTATTGTCCTGCAAAGGTCAAGAGCTGTGCACTATTATAACCAAGCTGCAAAAAGTCACATGATCACAGTCTGAATGTACAGACAAACATGATCTCTACCAATCACAGTATGATATCAACAGAATCTACAACCCCCCACTTTTTTAGAGTAAAAATGATTAAAAAAAGACTTTAAAAAAACATTAAAGTTTTTTCAACTAAACAATCACTGGGTCATTTCCTGTTTATTTTTGGTTGTAGCTTTTACTTGGAACTCTTTATTTAAATTTT
This sequence comes from Millerichthys robustus, assembly GCA_034783495.1. Taxonomy (NCBI): domain Eukaryota; kingdom Metazoa; phylum Chordata; class Actinopteri; order Cyprinodontiformes; family Rivulidae; genus Millerichthys; species Millerichthys robustus. The sequence goes on from JAVKLF010000047.1 coordinate 12,494,110, forward strand.
TTTTTTCTTGTTTGGATTGATTAAACACTACTTATGTTGTTCGGAAGTTTCACAGAGAAAACATGCAAACTCTACCCAGACAGGTTCCCTGCCGGGATTAGAGCCGACAACCTTCTTGCTTGGACGCAACAGAGCTACCAACTGAACCACCGTGCTGCTCTTTGCTTTCAGCTTTTTCACCACAGTTTTCCTGCAATAGGCATTCACTATTCACTAAGCATTTCCTGTGAAAATGCAATTTCTCTACAATCAATTCCATGATGGAACAGCCAACCTTTATATCCAGGCCCTGGACCTGTGCTGACAGCTGCTGCCTGCTGTAGACTTTGTGAAGCTTTTCGATTGCCTTATTGACAATTTTCTTGAATGATCTTTCACTCAGAATAACACCTTTGGACCAGGGAATTAGTTTATGACACTGTTTACTAAATGTAGGCCCACTGTTCTTGGCTCAAGTCGGTACTTGTCTTCTGGAGTGAGAGTCTTCAGGAGCAGGTTAGGCAGGGTTGGCTTTCAGTTTATACGTTTTTTTTCCTAGATTAATCACACACGTCGGTCTCTGTGGACAGGTTCTAAATAAATGACTGCTGCTTGTCTTTGAGATCCAGAATTCAAAACATAAAAAATAAAATAAGACTTTAATACTGTATGTCCTAAAGACACAGAAAGCACATAAAGTTCTTGTTTAAACTTTTTTTTTTTTACTGTTTTCAAGTTAAAAGTACAGAAACTGTTAACTGTTATTCAGAATGTTTATTGTGCCATTGGCCCTTAAGCAGTGACAAAACAAAACAGGGAAATTTAGACTAACAAATGAGAATGACTTTGAAACAGCTGCTGTCAAATCTATTGTTTTAGAGTAACACGCAAAACCATTAAATTGTGCCTTTTTGGCAAAAATAACAAATAAAACATAAAAAAACTGAAGAGAATGTGTATGGCTTAGATCCCCTTGAGTACCCCACCCATGTTAGATGAACCCCTGGACCTCTCACAAATGAGCAAGAACCTTTTTTTAACTCAACAAAAATAGGCTCAGAAGCTGCAGCTAATAGTTAAATCCACCAGGTGGCGCCATTCAGACACATTAGTTCTCAGCTTTTTTACACGTATAAAACAGTAGCAAGGACATGAGCACCCAATTATTTCCCACTCCCTGCTGATAAAAAGCATCCTCACAGCATGATGCTGTCACCACCATGCCTTCTTGTAAAAACACCATCTTTAGCAGGACAAGGTGCTATAGATTTGCCTCAGACATGGTGTCAGCCCTGATGGCTTTAACGTTCATGTTAGTCTCATTTGACCGCAGCACCCTCTTCCACATGTTCTTCCAAACAGTTTAGCTTTTATTAAAAGCTCTGTGCAGCTTAAAATCCTGCGGACAGATCCTTCCATCTCTGCTGAAGAGCTGCCCAGCTCCATCAGGACCAGCCCACACTACTCAAAGATGGACCAGTTTCGTTCTGGACTAGAATCCACACTCTTATGAATGCATACCCTCCTAAGAAGTAATGTGTGTAAAAATACACACTCTTCACTTGGCAATGTTAAAGCTGTTTTTTTGTGCAGAAGGTATAAGAGAAAGTTCATTAAATACTTTAAATAAAGGTTACACATAACAAAATATTTTATGATGAAGCCGCTGGAACGTCTCACTGTCCAGATTTGAAACATGAGACACCTGCAGCTTCATGATGTTCAAACTGACCTGGAAGAAAAGCAGAGGTCACATGTAACGCTCCTCATTCATCTGCGCGCGTCACCTGCAGCCTGTGGCAGAAAGCAGACAGGACAGACTTCGGCTTAAAAAGCTGAAGCTGTGCTGAAAAGGCCAAACTGTGTAATTATACATCAGAAGGCAGTTATAGCCAGTCAGCTATGAGCATTCTCCGTGCTTCAAAAAGACAAATAAAGAAGTCAAACTTTTCTTTCTCAGACTAGAAGTGACATTTCATTCTTTCATCTGTCTTGTATGCAAAAATAGATGTTTGTAAAATCCTCTACTCTTGAGACAGAAGACAACCTTCAGTGGCATTATTGCCCATCCATCCATTATCTTTACCCAATTCTTCCTTTCTGGGCCATGGGGGTCACTGGTCCCCGGGTTCAGCAGTCACCGTGCTCGAGTTATGTCTGTACACCCTGGACAGGTCACAAGTCCGTCCCTGTGCAGACAAGACAGACGAAAGAAAATGAAATGTCACTTCTAGTCTGAGAAAGAAAAGTTTTAAATTTATAAATAAGTTTCTTTAGGATTTTCCCTGTGCATGCTGGGAAACCTGAAACAAGAGAACTGCTACAGCTGAGGTGAGAGAGCGTGGATCAGCTGTGGCATACTGGGGAAAGAACAATCAAGGCAGAGTTGCTAAGGGAAGGTTAATGCTCAGCAACCCAATGTGAGACAACAACAACAAGAAGAACGTGGGTTCAATGTCTTTTCCACGTCGTTTGAGCGATCAAGTTTCCCTTTAATCTAATTTCCTCATTTGCTATTGGTGATTTCATCTCCTCTGTAATGTGTGTGCACAAGTCACATGTGCAGAGCCAAATCTACTTTAGTGTTGTTGCTGTTGACAACAAGCTATAAAGTCACATTATCCCTGCCTCTAAATGGACAAATGTCCTCCACCTAGCTTTTTTATTTACTGCTGTTTTTCCATTAGTCTCCTCCTAAAACAATCTGCCTTTAATATTAGCTGCCAAAAGAGTTAAAGCAATGCCTGATTTATGGTACATATGAGGCTCCTCCCTCTCTTAGCTATTTGTTGGTTATATTTGTTCATATAAGGAGGATTTTTGATTTCATGTAGTGGATTTGCTCACGCTCTTTGCCATCCTCGGAGCAGCTTCTTACATCATAAATGAAGCACGTTTGTTTTCTCCTCCTGGTCATCCTGGCAGGCGAGTCGATTTAAAGTTTGATTTCTTATTCTGTATACTTTTTTGTGTTTGTAACCTTTTTGTTTGTTTCCATTCCATCTTTCTGTTGATAGATTTTGTAAATGTTGACTTTAAAAAATGATAACTCGAAAACTGCAAGACTTTTGATCCTCATTCATCAGAATTGATCATTCTCAACAGCAAAAATGTTTAAAATCAAGAAAAGTATCAGATGTTTTCAGTTGGGTGAGAAATTCTAAAGCGCAATATTGTTTTGTTTTGGGGTTAAAATAATCAAATAACTTTTAAAAATGCTAAAGAATCAACATCAGGTTTGGTCATATTTTAACTTTTTATTTTTTAAATGATAGTTTGATTATTTGTTGTAAGCGTACAAATCCCACTTTTAATTCTAGCCATGAAATAAATGTTTAGCTCTTTGAGGAGATGACTAGGTCTATTGAAATATACAGAATTTAAATTTTGTGTTTGTTTTGCCAAGTAACATCTGTGTAGAAAAAATTTAAAACCTTTACAAAATATCGGAATATTTGTATTAATAATAACATGTTACATGTCACCGTCTTTCTTAAGATAAACATTTTACTTCCATAGCAATATCTTTTTCTCTGTTTCGGAAACTTAAATAATGTATTTAACAAACCTGAAGCATAATATTACAGTGTAATTGTTTTTGTTTGTTTTTTTCTATAGGCAGGGTGTTATGTAACATTTGCAGTTACCAAGATGTTCTGGATTACCTGAACCTGACTGTAGATAACAGCGTGTTCAAACTGACCCGGCCCGTTCTGGATCACACACACACCACTGTGGTGAAGCTGGACATCATCCTGATTGCCATCCTGGCTGTGGTTGGTGCTGCAGGAAATTATAGATGTTTAATGTTTTACATAAATGTGATCTGAGAGTCTGAAATGTCTGTCCTGGTTCTCAGGTTGAGAAAACTCAAACATTTGTTCCTTTCATCTGGGCGTCAATGGTGAGCTGACTGAATCAGTCTTAACTTTGTTTTTTTTTTCTTTTTTTGGGGGGGGGGTGGGGTGTCTTTAAAAAAGTAATTATAGATTTTTTACATCTGGAGCAATCCCTACAGTTGTTTTTTGTATTTTTACTGCAGCAGTGGAAGAATGAACGCATCTCTTGGGACCCGGCTCAGTTTTGTGGAATCACTCAGCTGTCAGTTCCTGGAGACCTGCTGTGGACACCAGACCTCTTCATCTATGAGATGTGAGCCTGCAGCACACCGTCATGAAGCTTAATTTAAGACTGGTTTTACAAAACAACCACAAGTAACTGAGATACATAAACTATTTCACCTAGAATGCATGACAAAGTTAAAATAATCACTATTTTTGTCTGTTTAAATTTCCAATAATCAACCTGCATGTGCAACACAACAGACTCTCCTCTGGTTTAGACTTGTGCTTATAAGCACAATTTAGTTATCCCACTTTATGACATAGACTTTTCTAAGACAAACATTAGGCAAATTTCTTCTAAGTCAGATTTCAGCACCACACGACTTACATTGGAGCCAAGAAATTTGCTCCCTGCTCATGTTTGCCTGGTCTTTACAGTTCAGGAGACAGTTTCTCTGTAAACCATCTATGTTTTTTTTTTCTTTTCAAACTTCTAGCATAGCTCTGAAAAGAAACTGAGGTCTGAAAATTTTCTTGAGGACCCGATACAATCCACCTCATGCACTGATGACCCTGAAGAGGTCATCTGGAGTAGTGTAGCCAAAAAGAGAAACAACAGTGAATACTTTTAGTCAGACTAATAATAACACCCCAGAAAAAAAGCTTTTGTAGCAGATTGATAGTGTCAGATAAGGAGAAAATATTTTGCTCATTCTTCATATCCTCTGTTTGTTTCTGTCTGTATCTTACAGACATGACAGCCGTAAAACATGTATGTGTTTCAGGACACAGAAGGATGACTCCCCTCAGAATCCATACTTGTTGCTGTCTTACGATGGGACGGTTTATTTCGGTGATAACATGCGGGTGGTGAGCACCTGCATGTTGGATGTCCACAGGTTCCCCTTTGACACTCAGAAATGCACCCTAACCATTGGTTCTGCACTACACTGCGGTGCGTTTCATTCTCCATTCTCCATCATGTCTCTGTAGCGCTTTGCTTCCTTAGCTTTTTCTTTATTTCTTTCTTCTCTCCCTCGACAGTACAAGAAATCCGTATCTTTCCTTTCTCAAACTCCTCTCGGGTCACGCAGTATTCACACAAGGTGATGAAGTCTCAGGGAGAGTGGGAGTTCCTGCAGCTTTCCATCAGCACCTCCAATCTCAGCTTCCAAAATGGGAGCTGGGAACTGCTGACGTACACGGTACACCGAACAAACAGTGGACCCTTACAGTAAAAATAAAAACAAAGTTGTACTTGTAGATATTTGAATGTTGTCTCATCTCATACATGTCCTGCTGTCCTCAAACATGTCCTGCTGTCCTCAAACATGTCCCGTATCAGTCTAACAAACCTCTCTGTCACAACAGATTTTCTCATACAACACCACAGCCACATACACTTTTACTAACTCTGCAAAGACACAATAGAGTTCTTCTTGGCCCTCTCTGTTCTCCCCATCAGCATCCTCAAAGCAAAGATGGATTTCATGTATTTTTAAACAATCATTTCAGTTCTTTAATTTAGTCTTTGATGACCCACAGGGGTTCCTTTGCGATAAACGTGATCACGTTATCATGTGGTTGATCAGGGCTTGACCTCTGAGTTTATGTTACCAGGTCAACATGAAGAGGAGACCCCTCCTCCACATCATCAATTTTCTGCTGCCCATCCTGTTCTTCCTGACTCTGGATCTCGCCTCCTTCTTCATCGCTGACCATCGAGGGGAGAAGCTGAGCTTCAAAGTCACGGTGCTGCTGGCCATCTCTGTCTTGCTGCTCATCCTGAACGACATCCTGCCCGCCATGTCCAACAGGACTCCTCTCATCGGTACTGCAGCTTCTAACCCCAACGAGACGACACTTGACTTGAGATTCTGAGTTGAAAAGTTCTAACTGGAAGTCTCCACCTTTTCAGCGACCTACTGCATTGTGATTTTTGCTCTGATGCTGCTCAGTCTGTTGGAGACAATTTTGGTGACATATCTGATGGAAAAAGGCTCCAAGGCTGATTTCAATCAGCAGGAGAAAAAGGAGGACAATCACAAATATTTCCAAACTGAAAACTGTAACACAGGTGAGAATTACATTTCATTAGAAGATTTAAAGAAAAAAAAAATCCACAAAAGTTTGTGATAACATGTACTGGAACACCTAGCTTGGAATGTTTTAATGCTTATTTTAATTTCTCATTTAAATAAACCAAGATGACCACAATCAAAATGCTAAAGGTTTTAAAAAAATCATACATGTTCATTATGTTTGTAATAAATCTTTTGTGTTACTTTTAAAAGATGAAAACCAAAGTGGATGCTCCTGTATCTGCAGGGTGTTAGAGAATCAACACGAGCTCCTGCCTGTTGAAGAGGTATAACACTATGTATACAGCAGCATACATTCAGATCAGAACAACAAAATGTGTTTAAATCACGGCACACAAACTTCTTATTGCTTTAAAAAAATCTCTCTTGAGTTTATGTAGCTCTGCTCAAATGACAAACTATAGCCCAAATCAGTGAATGCAGTTTACAAATCTGCTGACATGGATACCAAAGCACAACATGGGTTATTTTACACACTGATCACTGAGCGTGAAATAAAACCAGTGAGTCAAACTGAACAGGAAGGCATGATAACAGCGTCGGTATGTGTGCAGGTGAACAACAGCCTTCAGTCAGGAGAAGTTCCTGCCCTGCTGCTGATTCTGGACGAGATAAAGAAGCTGCAGAAAACGCTTTATCAGCACCTGGACTGCAGACAGGAGAGCGTAAAGTCTGTGTGCTGGGCAACGAGGATCAACCGAGCTTTCTTCGTTTTCTACATTGTCACCGTTTCGCTCTTTTTATCCTTCATCTTTATAGAATGGAACTCTTAGAATTGATTATGTTTTGTAAAGTAGATCAACATTCAGTGTGTTGATGTAATTCAGCACTGGTGTGGTGTGCTTTAAAAAAAACTTTGATTTTGTCTTGCATTCTAACATGAAAGAAGTTGCTCATGATTTCTGTCTTGTGAGAAAGCTGAGACCAAAAGTAGACAAATCTCGGCTCATAAGTTTATTACCTTTTATGATCAGGATATGTAAACACTTTGGGAATTTATTTTGCTTGAAAAGTATAGAAATTGTTTTGTGTAAAGATTTGTTTAATAAACTAACAGGTGCACCTTAAAAATAATACGTTTGCTTTTATTTATTTCACAAGTGCTTTTAGTTTAGAAAATTCTACCTATATAATTAAATAAGTTTGACTCTTCAGCTTTAATCACTGTGTGCACAGACTTAAATACCTCTGCAAAGTCCAGTTTATTGTCTGCTGGGTGTGAAAAATAAAGCTTTATTTAACAGCACGATCGAACACTGAGCTATTTAAAATAAAAAAATTAAAAAGCCCAGCATGTCTGCAACAATAGGATTGCGGTTGTGGTGAACATGACTAGAGCTGAGGGAGTCAAATCTGTCATGGGACATGAAAAATGAAAGGAAAGACATTTTCATTTAGCCCTATCGGGTCTTGATGCTCAGCTGCCTGCTGTGAGACTGACAGGAGACAACAATGTGGGTTTAATCTGTGTTCATAATGTCTTCACTGCATAGTTTTTGAGATCAAGTTTCACTCTAATCACATTTCTCTT
>JAVKLF010000047.1:12555119-12566580 GCA_034783495.1 Millerichthys robustus
ATACTTGGGACACATGGCTGTTGTTAATATTTTTGAAGTCTTTATTTTAAACCAGTATCTCATTGGGCTGCAACTAAAATGTGACTTGCTGGTCACTTGGCTGCAAACACGTAGAATTCAGTAAAAAATGTGCCTTTTCTCGCAATTTTGAATTTCCAAATAGTCTTGAAAAGTCACAGTCCAGTGAGATGCTGTAACTCAGGGGTGGAGTTCTTCTCTGCTGTGCTTTTTTGCCAAAATAAAACAAAAAATCACAAAATGTAGTAAGTGTTTAACCTGTGGCCACATGTGAACGGCCTACATTAAAATAAAAAAGTTGCCTAAATAATAAATATGTGTCTTTCCTGACAGGTTGTTGCCATGGCGAGGTCTGGTCGCCCGGCCTCTGAGAGTTACCAGTCCGTTTGCTGTTCAGTAGGTCAGACATTGGGCTCCACCCGCGACGCTGGGGTTTTGGAGGATGAAGATGACCGGGCACCCATTTTCTCCCTCTCCAAAAGTTCCGTGGATGTTGTCATGGCGGCGGGCTCGCCACACAAACGGGACCCCGCCTGGACTAGGCTGAACCTGAAGCGCAGCTCGAGCACCAACACGCACTCCGACCAGAACCAGGGCACGCTCCAGCAGCTGCACCACAACAAATGGCGACACAACAGCCACCAGTTCTCGCCCACGACTCAAAGCGAGGACCTGATGAGCCCCCCTCCACCGCTCAGCGAGCGCTGGATTTCCAACATGCACCGCTGGAGCGGGTGCAGCAGCAGCAGCACGCACAGCCGAAGCAGCACTCCGGACACGATTGTGTGGAAAGAAGGCTCCTCGCGCCCCTGTAGTCTCAACCAGGACGCTCCCAGCGCCTTCGCTCCAGACTCGCCAATGTCCAAACTAACTTCTCCACCAACCACACCCTCGCCACTTATCTCCCCCTTTCACACCCCTACTTTACCACCTGAGGATCTTTTAGTATCATCTTCTTCCTCACCATTCACACCGAGCGCCTGTCAGCTCCCAGAACCTCACCTTTGGCCCTCCAGCTCGCACAAAGACAGCTCCTCAGAGAAGCTTTTATTTCAGTTCCCTTCCCCAGTCCCGTCGCATTTTAGCTTAGCAGACGTGGTGGGGTGTTCAGACCCCGGATACCTTGTCAACGATACAATAAAAGAGCTGCCGAGTCCTGAAGACATCCAAGGACTGGAAAGTAAAGGTGTGAGTACCGCATCACAAATGATTCACAACTCAAAGTCAGATGCTTTCGCAGGAAAACAGGAAACCAAAACAAGAGCCTCAGGTTGTCATTTTGAGCTGCCATGGCTGGCAGAACAAAACTATTTACTGGACCAAAGCTGGAGATCACCACTAGTTTCTTCATTGAGTGATTCACAACTGGAGGACTACTCCAGGTCCAATCTGACCACCATGAAAGGCACTCTGAAAACTTCAAAGGTGTACAAAGAAGAAGCAACAATGACTTCTCAGTTGGAAATGGTGGATGCTGCTGTGCAGACAATCTCTCCTTTAGGCTCCTGCTGTGACCTCCGAAGGGACATGTCCACCTCCAACACTGGGTTGCATTCTCTCTTGGGTTCTCCGCCTGGATCCAGACTAAACCTACAGTCTCCCACAGGATCCCACTCCAACCTGGTTTCAGCCTCTTCCAGCATGTTCCCGGTAAGCAGCGGCGGCGAAGAGGAGGACAAGAAGAAGGAAGACCCAGAGTGGGACGTCGCCTCGGGTTCACCTCACAGTTTGGAGAGGAGGAGGTCATGTCTGAAGCTGCAACCAGAGGAACGAGAAAACCGGAGCAGGAGGGGAAGCATGAAGCAGGTGCAGTGGGACGAGGAGGGGATGACGTGGGAAATTCACGGCGCCTCTCTGAACCCAGAAGAGCTGAGTACTGCCATCCAGAAGCATCTGGAACTCAAGAGCAGCCCCAAACCTCTGAGGCCTTCCTCGAAGAAGAAGAAGGCACCAATGCCTCCTCTCATTTCCAACATGGTCACAACGATGGACCCTGATGTGAGCCCGCCCGCGATGAGCATTAAGTGCTTGGTGGAGGGTGAGAGTGAGGTAATCCTGGCTCCAGGAGAGGAGGTGAATCAGGAAACAGAAGGCAAAACACAGGAAACAGAGGAGGTAAACCGCAGGAGAAGCAGAACAGAGCAAGGAAATACAAAAGACACAGAGGAGGAGGTGCAACAAGAGGAGGTGGTCAGCAGCGTAAAGTCGCCCATACATGGGAGGAAACACAGCAAGAAAAAGACTAAGAGTAGATCCCTGATGAGGCCTGGATGGTGCGGAGGCTCCAGAAAGACCGATGACTGATAGTAAAGATTAATTTCATGCTGCTGATGAACCAAAACCAACCTGAGCTGAACTCAGAAAGAAACGATACCAAAGTTTTGTTTCCATCAGACCTAAAATTCTTCTCAATATATTGTATCTTCTGTGAGAAGAGTTCTGGGTCCACGTTGGGAAAGTGATGGAAAGCTGATGCCGTTCTAATAAATAAACAGTTTTACAACCAATATGAATAAATAAATGAGAAAACAAATATAAAAAGGTACATTAGTTTGTATAGATGTTCAATTTGTTTGTTTCTTTATTACAAAAAGTCTAGAGTTGAAGATTTTCTTCATCCAGCCAGCAAATAAATTTACATGTAAAGGTTTGTGATAATTGTATAATAATTTTAATGTTATACACATTTGCATTAAAGGCTTGACAACATGCTTTTTTTGGTTTTCCAACATATTGATGGATTCTTTAAATGGGTTCACCACAGCACTGCGACATAAACTGACACAACACTCACTGACAGTTCTAACCACACTCAAAAACAAGCTAAGATTCAGAAGGTGAGGCCCGCTCGGTCACCTCGACATAAAAACACTCAGAAACTTGGTGAACCGGTGGTGAGATCATCCAGATGAGCGGGCACATTCTCTGTCATTCACCACAGCAGAAAGGCTCAGCTCACTGGTGGCTTCTGCTGCAAGGTATTGTTGTCATATTTTCACAGTTTGTGTTTAAAGTCAAGTCAGTTTGTTTATGAGCACACTGGAAAAAGTGTTGACCAAAAAGCAGCGTAGAAAAATAATTAAGGAATGAAGAAAATAAAGCAGAACAGATGTTAAGAATCATCACCACGATAAGTAATGATTAAGACACACTGAATCCATTTGGTTTAAATGTTATTTAATGATTAGTTGTCAGATGGGTTAATCTGCTTCACATCCAGAAGCCTCACTCTCCTGACCTCCTTGACCTTTGAGATGTGTGAAAAGTAAAAAAGAACCGTTGAAATAAAAAGGTGCGAATCCATTTATTGAATTAATAAACAAACATACTTATTTTGACAAAATAAGAAGCCAGTGAAATGATGAACTGCTAAGGAAGGGGTGAAGGTCAGGTTTTATTATTTTCACAAGTATGTTTCTTAGTCCAGCCATTTTATTATCAACTTGACCTGAATAACTTTGATCAAATCAGTTCTGCTTTGCTGCATTTCATTCGGTTTTAAATTTTCACCTTTTGTTTTTCCTGAGTCATGTTTAAAGGATGAACCGTGATGGCGATTTCACCTGACGTGAAGGTTGTTTTCAGGTCACCGTGCCGCCAACTTCAGTCATGTGACCTGATGCTTGTTTGTGTACAGTACGGGGCTGCCTTTGTCCGTGTGATGTGAGCAAACTACAGTATGTGAAAGTGCTGATGGGACTCCCCAAACCACCTGTCTCTCTCTTTTTTCCCTCAGCTGCAGTGAAGCTCAAAGCCACAGAAGAAGGATCCAGCGCTCTGCTTTTGTTGCTGCTGTTTGTGTGTTTACTGTATATGTGTTTGTACATTTGCCGCCTGCTATAAAAAGCATCCCGTGTGTCGTGACTGGTGATTCTGCGGAAAACGATGGCTGTACCAGGACCTCCTCTGCTCCTGCCTCTGTCACTGCTGCTGCTGTTGAGCAAGGCACCCCTGCCTGCAGCCGCTTACACTCTCAACCCCGAACTACAGCCGCAGCACAAAATCCTCCATCTGGGTCAGGGCAAAAAGAACACACCTAAAGCATCCACAAGGAGCTTTGAAATCATACCTTTTTTTGTATTAATGTGGTGTTTTCTCCTGTTAGATTGGCCAAAGGATTGTGGTATGGCTCATTTCAAACCCAACATGGCTGAGAGGATTGTCTCTGGGAACGAGGCCAGACCTCACTCCTGGCCCTGGCAGGTGTCTTTGCAGGTAAGTCGCAATCCAGATTCAGAATTTCAACGATCACTGATGGCTTTAACTGTTTGATTGAAAACAATATTTGTCCCTGCTGCCTCTAAAGTGGCAGGTAACCATATTTATTATCATTCTTGCAAAATGTGTGACACCTAAAGGTTTTGGGGAATGTAAAAGTCAAATGACTAAAACATTTGAACAGTTAAAAGTTCATATCACTTCAACTTCCAAGTCAAATCACAATTTAGATAAACAAATACTCAAGAACATGTTTTTAAAAAGGGCACAAGTTTAAAACAATCTTCTAAATCAGCTGTAGATCTGATGAACAAAGACCAAATACACAAAAATGGCTATGTATACTTTCATTGCAAAATAAAACAGAAACAGAACAAGGTAATTACGTTTTCTTTAATTAGTAGAATACTTTTGCCCCTAAATAATGTTTATACATATCTTAATGAATTTAAAAACATAAGACTTGACCCAAAGACCCAAAGACTTGAAAGCTTGAAAATTTGTCTCGTTGCTGCTCTCTAGTGGACAAAATAGGAGTTACTTCTAAAATACAGTACACCACACATTTTCTAATGAACACTTAAGAGGTATAAGGCAGGAAAGAAAAATTATTCTTACGTTTGATTTTTAAGGAGGTTGCTGTCCCTCACAGGTTCGACCGAGGGGGAGTAAACATTACATTCATGTCTGTGGAGGAACTCTCATCCATAAGAACTGGGTCCTTACTGCAGCTCACTGCTTCCAAAAGTAAGAACAGACATTTGTTTGTATATATATGTGTGTAGATTTAAAAAGGAGAAAAAAACCCCACAAATGTAAGTTATTTTTAAAACACTCTTAGGGGTAAAGCTGAGGATCCTGGGAGCTGGAGGATTGTCCTGGGGAAGCACCAGCTGAAGCGTTCAGAGACAGCAGAGAGGATTTTCCCTGTCAGAAGGATCTACCGGCACGAGAACTTCCGTTATCCCACCCACAGCGAGCTGGACTATGACATCGCCTTGGTGAAGGCTGCCACAGACATCCACCCTTCAAACTTCATCCGCTACGCCTGCCTGCCGCGCAAGCAGAGCCCCCTCAAACCGGGACATTACTGCTGGGTCACCGGCTGGGGAGACACACGCGGTGAGTCAAAAACACACCTACAACTGAGACAGAAAGAAAATAAGGGTAACCAGAGTTATTAAAATGAAGTCTGAATGAGTTTAATCCAGTAGTTTTCTAGACATATTATGCAATTCTGAAAAGGAATGGACTCAATGTAAACAAAGCAGTTTCATCTTGTTGACTTTGCAATGAGGGCCTTTAAACAACTAAATAAAGTATTTTGAAACTTGAAGCATTAAAGGTTTTACTTTAGAAGCTACCTTGACTTATTAATAAATAGTATATTTTGTGTTCAATTTATAATTTTTGATTTGTAATTAAAGTCTAGCAAAATAGTTTACAATAAGTTACAAACAGGTTTAACCTTTAACAAAAAGCTCAATGGGAACATTAGGAAACAACAGAAAATTGGCATCTAACAAAAATTAAAAAAAAATACTGTTCTTTTTACATTTCCCATCAGACGTTTAAATTGTGAAACTTTAAACATCTGATGTGTTTTTAAAAGCAGTTTCATTTATTTACGTACGTCTATTTCAGGTGGGAAGGACAACGTCTCCCTGGCAGAAGCTCTGAACCAAGCCCGCCTGCCCATCATCGACTTCAAAACCTGCCGGCAGAAGAAATTCTGGGGCGATCGTGTGCGGGACTCCATGATCTGTGCCGGGTTCAGGGACACCGAGGGACCCCCAGCAGCCTGTCAGGTAGGACTGTTAGAGTCTTACCATACATTTGTGCCTGCTGGGCATCCTTTCCACCACTTGTCTTTTTTCAGGGGGACTCTGGCGGTCCTCTGCTGTGTCAGCCGGGTCAGGACCGCTGGGAGGTGCACGGTGTGGTGAGCTTCGGCCCCATCGGCTGCACTGTAGAGAACAAACCCAGCGTCTTCACACGCACCACCACCTACATCCCCTGGATCGAGGCGACGCGCATCAGGGACTTCTTCCTGCACTGAGGTGGTCGCCTGAACTAGGAACATAAGCTCCGCTCTCTCTAACATTATCCTAACGAAGGTTTCTGTTCAGCAGCCATCTTGTAAAAACATATTCTGAATGTGCATCAACAGTTTTCTGACAGTTTGTATTCTTGTGGAGCACAGCAGCGTACACTACGTCCAATTTTTTCTGCAATAAAACTGATTGAAAGCAAAACTTGGCGTATATTTTGCCCTTTTTTTATTTTAGTTGATTATACAGCAGATTTGATGGAGAAACATGACTAATATGCATTTCCAGTACAGCTTTCCAGGGATATCCTCTACCTCAAAGCTAGAAACACCACTGAAGATATATCTTTCAATAAATACAGGGTCAACAGATTTTGCTCCGTGTTTACAGGTTGTGAGTCTCTCAGTCCAAAATCAGAACCTACATCTGGTAACAAAGCACCAGATGTCAAACTGTCTCCTTTTGTAAATGTAGCATAAAAAAAACGACGTTTCATAAACTAATAAAAAAATACATTTCAGACATTTATCTTGGATCCTCGGAGAGTGCTCTTATTCTTTATCACATCTGTGACAGAACACCTCAGTTAAACAGATGTTACGGGACAGTCTGGATTTAAGGAGGAATTTGGTTTGCTCCTCTGAGCTTTCTTTTTAAACATCTCTTATCTCCCAGAATGCTTATGGTTGAATGGCTGTGGCAGGAAAAGGGACCAACTTGCCACTCCTTAAAAAAAACACTGCTTTAGACCAGAGTCTGTTAGCGCTGTGGTTAAAGGCCGTGTTCTGACGATATTTGGCCCCAAGGTTTAAAAATGCTGCGTGGAAGAGTTCAGTACAGCCTGGAGGAGGATGACGAGGAGGAGCCGGTGAGATGATCCCAGTTGTTGTACAGAGCGTAGGCACCAGATAAAGCTAGACCAGCTAGACCTCCACGAGCTGCGCTCTTTAATCCACCTGAGAAAATAAACAGTATATTCACCATTTTCAGCCGAGAAAACAATAATTAGACTTAATATTATGTGTTTAGTACAAAACGTTAAATTTTATCAAGGGAACTTAAAATCTGATCTGTCTTGAATCTCTGTGTTTTCAAAGATAATCTTAGTGTCTGTATAATTATTGCTCTGCTGTCTGCATGTTACAACATGCTCAGAGGATTTATTCAGCATATATAAATATATTTATTTTACTGTTGTTTTTAAATGTTCTTATCTCAGTTTTTTTAGAGGACATGTTTGAAAGATTAAGTTTGATTAGAAACCATGAAACTACTGTTTTTATGTGGGTCACTTCAATGATGGATGCTTGGTCAGTTTCATCTAAATACTGAAGGGATTTATAAGTATTAGCACTCTTAAGCTTCCACTGAATTATGTCTCGCTTTGAAGCCAATACCCATTTTATCCGGCAGAAACTGGCCGGTGAAGAGGTCTTTTTTTGACTGAATAAATAAAAAAATGCAGTAATACACATCACAGATATTCTTCTGCCAAACACAGTCTAAACAAAACAAGGAAATATTTTTGTCAGATTTTTGAAACTTGCATCAAACAAGCACTGAAAAGTTGCCATATTTTGAAATTTAAGTATACTGTAAACCGTTAAATAAGTTGTGAACTGTAACAGCCCAACAGGACGGAACTTTTACAAATTGTTTCTAAAAAACACAAGAAAGCATAATACAAAGACAGAAATTATAATTATTAGAGTGGAAAAGACCATACCGGCGGATTTAAAGAGCATCCCTGTTAAAGTGCCAGCAGCAATTGTGTTGATGTCATCTTCTGCTCCTCTGGCTTTCTCTATCACCACTCCAAAAGCGCTGTACAACAAGGCTGCAAGAACAATCACACATCAAAATATACAACGCTTGACACAGAAAAGCTAGAAAAAAACTCCAGTATTTTCCATTAGATTAGCATGGCTAGGTTAGAGATTGCGCTCACTTCATTATGAGAGCCTCACAGAATTAATGTAAATTTGTGTTTCGATCTTACCAACAGAACCCAGAGAGTTGGCCCATGAAGCCCCCTGCCTGGTCACCATGTTGAGAATTCTAGTGAGGAAAAAGAAAATTTGAAAACCAATTTGAAGGTAACATCAGCAGTACAGCTAGCTGAAGTGGATTTTGTATACTTACTGAACATTACGTGGTTTGGACCAGGCCATGTCCCTGGTCTCCTTCAGGCCCATCCTCAGACCATTTACAGCTCCGAATGCAGCTCCTGTATTCGAGGAAGGCAGCAGGTTAATTCAAAGCAAGGAAAATTCAAGGTTAACGTTAAATAGTTAAAAATAACTTTGTTCTATCTCTTGTCACTCTTTTCCTTGACCACATAGACAGCATCACAACATTTGAGGAAAACCTTGTGCAAACATCTCGTCAGGTGTGATTTTAATCTCAGGCATTAAAGAGATTTTATTTAGCTGTTGGAGATGATAATTTCTTTTTACATCATTCTATATTTAGATTAGATATGTTTTATTGTTATCTATACAGTTTTGATGATCATTTTGTTAAGCACGAAGACTTCTTTTGATGAAGCAATAAGGAACCAAACTGAACATAAAAAATGCAAACAAATATGTCCAAAACATGAACTCCAAATCTTTATCTACATTAAGTCGTTTGATGAATGCTTAGAGTCTAATGTGTCCTGAATATTAAGAACATGTTCAATGCTATTACAGCAAGAAAAGTTTCTTCAAGCAGCCAGGTGAATAGAAGGAAGACAATTAATCGTCAGTCAAATATCGGGCATTCTTAGCTGGAGAGAAGCTATCTTTGCAGTATGTTGATATGGTGTTGAATGGACTCATCATTCATTGCACATATAGATATAATTATTCTGATCCCCAGTTCTGACCAGCACAAACATTTAATCAATCTATTTTCAGTTAATATCATGTATCACAAAGGGTCCCTATATTACTTACCAGTCATACAAGAGCCTCCAATAGTAAAGAAAGCAAGTTCAAACCTTCCCCTTGTTTTGTTGGCCCCTGTGGGTAAAATAAACTCATCTGTGTCCTGAAACACAGTTAGATTAGCGGAGTCAAAAAAATATCATACAAACACATTTACTGCGTCGAAAGAAATTGCTGCTCGAATATACCTGAATCAGGTAACGGGGGTCAACGTTAAGGTAAGGGGAGAGAGGGCTCATTCCAGTCACTGAAATGCATAAACAACAACTTAATTATAAAGAAAAATTATATGAAAGACTTAAACAGTGAAGCTAAAATAGTTAGCTATGCTAACTGGGCTAGCAAATGGGATTACATGACACTTACATGGGACACCAGCGAGCTCTGTGTTAGAGTATTCGGGTGCACCGCCGCCAAAAAGACTCCCGAGACCCCCTTTCAATCCCCCTGAACCCTGAGAGCTGTTGTCCATAGTTGTAAAAGCCCCGAAACGTCAAACAGGAGCTTAGAAAGGCGCTGCTAGCTGAGCCGAAGCGGCTAACCTTAGCAGGTTCGTGACTCTCAAAAATATAAGTCGAGCTACGTTTCGACTAACTCCTGGGTTCACCGCCACGAATAAACGATGTTCCGACACAACGTATTTTATATTCAATATCGACTTTAACAGAAACAAAGCAATCTTTTTTTAACTTGAAAAATCACTCAGCTCGTGATGTCTGTTTAACCCTGACCTCCAGTAGCAACACGCTCTGCCGTAAAGCGACCACCCGGCATCATCGTTACGTCAACAAAAGCCCGTTTACGGTCTCAAAGTTCAAGTTTATGTTGAAATAAACATATTAACATATATTTATTTTTTTAATATTATAGCGTATTATTACTACCCAAATACGTTTTTTTCAACAAACACAGAAAAAAGAATAAATTTACGAAGGTTTTACGACAATTCAGCTGATCTGGCATCCGTTTCTTTAACTCAGGAGCGAAAGATAAGAGGGAAGCTAAACGTCACAAAACTGATTGCAGGTCAGCTAATCATAACTTCTTCAAAGAAGTAAATAGTTTTGTGTAAATATGCAAAATATTGCATTTTGATTAATTTCATTGCTATATACTCAATAATGCAAAATCATACAGAAGACTATTTTTTGTAAGCACGCCTTTGCCGCTAACTAATTGGAGAGAACGCTAAAATGTCTTATGAACATGTTGTGTCCCATTAAATAAAGCCCTAAATTTATTTTTACTTTTCATGGAATATGCTAAAAATACAAAACATTTTTATTTGTTTAGTGTATTGCAGAGTGAATGAATGCGGACATGAATTTAACAGTAACAAATGCTATATTTATTAAATTAAAATAAGCCCGAGGCCATTGTGTGAATTTAAATGTTTAATAACCAAACTTTCAAAGGTCTGTAGGGGAATTTCCCATTATAATTAATCAAAACACGTTATACTTTTGTTTCCTCACCTGTTGCAGCGTTTCTGTTCCAGTTGTAGTTCCTTTGAATTTCCACAGAGTGGCAGCAAAGAGCCAAACAGGTGTATTAAGAAAAAGTCGGCCCATCTTGTAGTTCTGGTCCTCCTCAAGTCTTCTTTCTAGTTAGGCCTGATTTAATTATGACTGATTTAGTTAAATTTGGTCCAGGACAACCAAATATAAGTTAAAACTGAGTCATTTTGGTTGCAGTCTAGGCAGTAGATGTTTAATCAGCTCTCATGTGATCCCTGGCAGGTCTTGACATTCTACTGTATACCTTTGTAGTTATGATGCAACTAGGTGTCAGGTCCCTCATATGCAGGCATGTGTGCATGCACATTGATTGTAGCTCACCCTTGGCCATCTGCTGCCAGTCAAAGGGACAGAGGCACTGAAGGAATTTAATGTGTTGGATTTCACAAATAACAGAGCATCTTATTTGGATCCTGTCAGTGTATGTGTGTGTTGAGAAGGGGGCCAAGCGGAGCGATGAAGTTTGCCATTGTCGCCCAGTGTGGGTGTTTTCAGACTCTCTGGCATGATGTGTGAGTTAGTGTTCTCTGTGTTGCTGCCCAGTGTGCCCACTGTCTTTCCCACAATGCCCCATTCAGCTGTGGGCCTCCCTCTCCTCTATCCACTCATGCTCTGAGGCTGAGCTGCAACCCATTCTGTGCCTCTGGCTAATCATCATCATCATCATCATCATCATCGCCACATTTTCAGTTGTGGGGATGAAATAGCTGTGATGTCATCTTTGTTA
>JAVKLF010000047.1:12569143-12585139 GCA_034783495.1 Millerichthys robustus
ATTATTTCTTTGTTACAATACTTCTTAGCAATAAATTGTATAACATTTGAAAGTCTTTCAATTTCCAAATAAATGGTTGACCAGCAGAGTTCAGTCTGTGGGTTGAGCCAAATCTCCCGCTCCCACACACACTTGCCAAATCTTCTCTGTCATTGCCAAACAGCTTATTCTGGTACTGACTCTTGTTTTGGGCTTCTGGTACCACAGGTGCTGACAACTAGCTGCCTTATTGGCACATATCTGCAAAGTGAGGCCAAACTCTATCTTCCAAGATGGCAAACCCCAAAGATCAGGGTTCATCAGAGACTACCAACAGAATTTGGGAGTGGAGAGGATGAAATAGTCTTGACCTCAGCCCCACAAAAGACCTGTAGGATCAGCTGTTCACTCTACAGCAGGGGTCTCAAACTCCAGTCCTCCAGTATCCTGCATGTTTTAGAGATTTCTCTGCTCCAACACACCTGATTCAGTGATTGAATTAACTCTTCAAATTGTACAGAAGCCTGTTAATCACCTGTTCATGCAAATCATGCGTGTTGGAGCAGGAAACCCTCTAAAAGATGCAGGACTGGAGTTTGAGACCCCTGCTCTAGAGTGACCAACACAACAACAAACTGGAGCAACTTTTGGTTGAAGAATGGGACACCATCCCACAGCAGTGTGCGACTAAGCTGAGGAGAATGTGTGGCTGTGTATGGTTCTTCCACATGCTACTGAGGCTCCCGATTTGGTAAGTGAAAAACCTGTTATGTTTTGTTGACTTTAATCATCCAGTCTGATAAACACCAAACAATAACCTGTAGCAGAATAAGCTCTTTGGCACTGGACAAGAAAATTTGGCAAGTTTTCATGGGTGAAACCCACAAACTCAAACCTGCTGCTCAACCAACAAATGCATTTTACTTTCACCATCTTAGGGGGAAAAGACCTTCCAACTATACAATATGAGATTTATTGCCAAGAGCATTGTTACAACAAAGAAATAATCAGTAAATCTCCTTACTTTTTGGGTGTTGCTTGGTGTGTCTCGAAAGAAAAAAAGCAGATAAACATGCCAAAAATATATAGATGACTTCATCTCCTTCTGCACAACAAAACAAACACACAAACAAACAAACAGAAATACCATAAAACATAACACTGTTCTCTGGAGGCATCAAAAAATCAGACACAGTTTAGGCAGGAGCTTCACTCTTCGTAGGAGCCACATTTTTTGGCACTATTGTGGGCAAAATGTAAATTTTTTTAGGCAAAGGAAGACACAATCCCTGCAGCTCCAACTAATTAAAATTTCAAACTGTGTTGTTTAAGGAAACGTTTAACATTGTTCCATGGCTCCCAATAAATAAAGGCACTGTTGTGTGAGCTCGTACAATACTGTAGTGTCGAGAAAAAAAAAAAGCAAAGGCATCATTGTGAAAGTGCAACCTTCTTTCTGTTGTCAGTATCTGGAGATTCTAGATAATAAGAAAAAGCCCAGAAATGTTGACATTTTGAATTCCAGTTTGTTATTTGTTCTTGCTAAGTGCCTTAAAAATGTTCTACACTGACATTTTCCTGAATAATAGCCTTTTTTTAACAGCTGGAAGATGTCAAGAACAACATTTAACCCTTTGATACTTTTTAAAATATTGCAAACTTTGCAACTTTACCAAAATGGCACTTTTTACACTAGATTAAAATCGTGTTAAATTATGAACACCGATTTAAATGTTATGCTGCTAAAATAGAAGCACTCAAGTAAGAAAAGGTGCTGGTTGAGGGGGAAAATACTTTACATTTTTCAACATATCTCCTACAGTTTAGTGTTTATGAAGGGTATTTGTGCTGATAAGTACCACCAATATCAGTAGAGTTATTAATAGAGTCGTTATTATTGCATCGCAGAGGCAGTTTGACGCAGCCAGGGATCAGTTTAAAAGCCCTTCACCAGTTTGGGGCCCACCCTCAGTAAAGTCATGCAGCTGTGGCAGATTGTAATTTCAAGAAAAGATTCGTAGACCAAATCTGGATGATTAAAAGGAAAGGCACGTTTAGTAAAGTTGGGTGGGGTCCTGAGGATTACTCCCAAGATCGCTGTCGTCTGGTTGGCTGGTTAGACTGAGGCAGCCGGCTTGTTCCCAATGTTCTGGTCTCTTGTTGGCTGAGCTGGGGGAGTGGCAGAGCCGTGGGCCAATGAGCACGCCAGCAGGCAGAGATGGGTGGGTCATCAGTGGGCGGAAAGGTCAGAAGGTCAAGGAGGAGAAGGGAGGTGGGAGGGTCATGGGTTAGTTGCCGTGGCAGCTAGAGTTAAGACGGACAGACGAGGAAAGGAAACAAAAAGGGTACATAAAAGGGGGACATGAGAAGAAAAAAAAAGATAGAAGAGAGATTAGTGTCAGCTAGTGGCGTCGGGATGACAACAAGGCAGATCTAGTGCAGTCGCACAGCATGAGGGGTTTTACATAAGTGCTGCGTAACACCTTCATGAGCGCCGCATGACCATTCACAAGGACTCGCATCAACCACAGCACGTTGACGTGAGGAATGGCTGTTTGGCGATGCTCACATGTGCTCATGAAGGTGTTCACAGAGGCGCGCCTCCTGTTGTGAGACTGCTGCTATAGTGATACTACTCATGCTAGCTGGGCTACGTCTTGCACAGACAGACAGTGAAACCATGTACAGACAGGGAGACGGCATGGTTTCATGTGAGAAAGTGACCTTTATGTCCAAAGAAAAGTGTCCAAGCCTCAGAGGGACTTTCACTCCCTGACAAGTAGAGCTATTGTTTAGAGGAGCAGGTGTAAAATCTTGATGATTAAAAGTTGTGATTAACTGATTATTGATTATGGTTTGATTTACTGGCTATGTAGTATTAGAGTAGCTCCTGAAACAACTACAGTAAGCACAGAGGCGCCGTAACAGACAGTAATGAGAGGTTAAAAGATGGTGATTTTAGAGCGACTCGAGAAACAGTTTAACAATAGACAAACTAACTACAAGAATTCCGAGGCTTTGGTTCGCTTTAGAGATTTGTTTCAATACTCATCTTTATTGCCTTTTAGTGTTTTTTTGTCCATTGTGTACAAAGAGAGCACCACTGCTCACACACACATATTTTGTAGCTAGCTAGTCCATTTCTCCATTTCTATTGCATATAACAGTCTCAACGCCTGTGAATTGAGAAGGTTATCTCATCTTAAATACACAGAGCAAAACACTGCCTTCATTGCCACCTTGGCAGTGGCTAAAACAGTAGTAGCTACACACTTTGAATAAACATAGACACTTCATCTATAAAAAGCATATCATAAAACAAAGATAAAAATTTACAAACTAAAAAAAACTATAAGTATTTCAAGCGATCTTATTCCATAAGCTTCATATAAGAACTTAAATCCTTAAAATCTCTATATACAAATTTATTTTGCAGCTAAATACATGGTAACAGCACCACTCTGGCTAGGAAATGAATGAAAGATGTAAACAGTCCCAATGATAAAGTCCAGTGGGCGACTGATAAGACCACAAACAACAATATTTCATACAAAAGAGCTTGTAACACAGACTTCAGTAGTTACCACACACTGTGTTTTAGTAGTAAAACCTAAAGATCACGATCAATTGGATGATCTTTAGAAATTTTTGAACTTACTTTAACTGTCATGTAAGGAGTGGGCGTAACACAGGGTTTAATTCATTACATATATATAAAAATCAGTGGAAATCTAGTGGAATGAAGTTGAGCATAAGTAAAACGTTCCACAGTGATCAGAAGTAGTACTGAGGAGGGAAAACATAAACTTTCTGAGTGGACGGCTCAGGAGTCACAAGGACCGAGTCACATGAACGGAGCGATCCATTCTAACTGAGAGGGTCCCGACCCGTGAGGCGTCCCGTTTAAGTTCACAGGCGAACAAAGACAACCACTGCAGCGTTCACCCCTAACGTGGTCCCTCCCCGAATTTTCTCAATTAGTTCCCTGCGACACTCTTTCACATTTCACGATGAGGCTGCTACAGCCTGTGACCCTTTTCGCCTGACACAGTTATTTCTATTTACTTTTTTAGGCATGCCGTATTACAGTAAACTGAAACTGGTCCATTGGTCTGCATGCACACACACTAACACACACATATACAAATAAAGTGGCTGGTGAGCTAACTAACCTCTGTCTGTGGTCACTACCCTTTGGTAAGGATGGATTCGCTTGTCGTGGCGTCGTACCTTAGTGGTCATGGCACCTGCTAACATCCATTGATATTTCCAAAACAAAACACAGAAGGTTACTCGTCAGAAAGACATCAAACAATCGACCCATGGCACCAACATCAGTGAAACCAGGAATTTACCAAGTGTTCAAAGCTGACGGTGATAAAAAATAAAACATCTTGTGTCTAAAAGACAGATTTTTTTTGTTGTTTTGTGGTCTTTTCTCTCTCTCTCTCTCTCTCTCTCTCTCTCTCCCTTTCTCTCTCACTCTAGAGAAAATATTAATCCAAACTGCTAATTTGCAACTAAGCTTCACTAGTAGATTCAACATCAGCTGTAAGCAAAATCACTGTTTTCTTTAGCTCTGTGATCAAAATAAGCATTTATCATGTGTTAAATAGCAGTTCTAAAACATCTACGGGTTCACTAAAATGTGTTAACAATTACAAGCGGAAGCTGAATTATTACAAAAAAAGTTAAGTAGTTTTCACACCACAATGCTAGTCTGCTAATACAAAGAGGAAATTAACAGGAATGGACACTTGACTACTGTCGAGTAATCTGTCATCCTAAAGTTTGAGCAAATGGAGTGTTTGTCTGAGGGAAAACTATGTGTGTGTGTGTGTGTGTGTGTGTGCGTGTGTGTGGGAGCGGGAGTAAACAGCAGGGGTGTGAAGACATCTGAAAGCCAGTCCGTGTGTGTGCTAGGAAGGTTTGCTATCACTTAGCCTTTGGTTGGGAATGCCATACCTGCAAAAACACAGGAAGAAGGGACTGTTAGCCCAGCAATGAGCCTCAGCATCTATCTGTGGATAATGTGGATGTATTACAAGAGCCGGATCTGACCTCCAATCTGTAGCAGAGCAAAACTGTATGGTTTTAATTTAACTGTTACATGAGATTATAAAAACAGCAGTCATTAATGGTTGAAGTTATTCAAACGTTTGTTGCATCATCATTAAGTCCTCGTTTAATTGGCTTTTATTTTGACCCTTGAGGTCACAAGTTTTTGCCACTATTTTCATGGCTTGGAAGTTAAAAAAATGGAAACTTCTGACAATATATCTAACTAGTTAACTACACAGCCAACAGGGAGAATCTGTACCTAGAAAGTTCTTTTTGGAGCTTTAAATAACTGCAAACTGACAAAAGAAAAACAATGAAAAACAGGCAAAAGTAAGATAAACAAATACTGAATTTAGTAAGAAGCTGACCTCAGTTCGAGCTGCTTCTGGCTAACACTGATGATCTGCTCTGATGGAGCCCAGTATCCAGTTCTCGTAACACATCCATTGACCATGTATGAGAGTGATGAACTGCTGATTTTCATGTACCTAATACTCCAGTTGAGTCGATCGGGTATTCCAATATGGAGGGGGTAAGCGTGTAGGGATACTCGTAAGGCGCATAGATGATTCCAGATTCAGGGCCTTGCTGCACCAGAGCCGGATGAGGGTTAGCTCCCGGCACGAGGGCGGAGCTCTGGATCTGACGGATCAGAGGCATGAGGGTAGGCGTGGTGACAGGGGCGGGGTTTCGCAGGGTTGGGGGCAGGACGGGTGTCGGTCCCGTGATGATCCGGGGCGCCTGAGGCGTCGCTAGAGGGAAGGCAGCGGTGGCTGTACAGCACACAAACATACAATAATGCAAGTGTGCACACACCCACACGAGCACACACAATAGACAGGGAAGAAGAGGAGAGGACAAACAGTCTATTTAACAGGAGAAACAGAGGCATTGTTTGTATATACAGTGAAGTCCTGTACCAAGACCCCTCCTTTGTCACCCACTAACCCTCCTCCACATCTTAACTCTGAAGTCATGCTTACGTGTCTTGACATTGGCATCTCTGTAGGTCCCATTGAGAATGGCAAGCTCCATCAGCTGCATTTTCTTCAGGTTGTCCTCCCCCTCGGCCTACAGCAGTGCATGGAAACAAAAAGGCACAATCGGCTAACTAAGAGATGTCATTCCTGATGAATAAATGTTTGTTGAACTCTGGTCAAAAAGTCAAATTATACAGTATGCTGAGGCTTATTACAAACCTATTTAAATCTTTTCCAAAGACAACAAAACAAAGACTAAAACCCGGCATTCCTTCAAAGAACGAGTTTTACAAAATATATTTGGTGGTTTATGAGAAATTTGGCTAACAAACTAACAGGGTCTATGCTAACAGGTATTACAAAGGTTTTAAGCAAAAATATATGATGTTCAGTCAATATTGCTCCAGATTTTAGCTCAATATTTGTTATTTAGAGTTATTAACCATTTTTGTGTTGGCCAAAGTTGATTAGCTGAGGCAGCCATCTTAAATTGGGTTGACTCTAAATGATAATAAGTTGTTGATCAAACCTAATCGTAGCAAACCCATCCAGTGGCTAATGAGATATTTTGGTACAACTTCAGACAAATGAGCACATATATACAGACACGGGCAAAACCATTATTGATGCTTTACGATAAAGACAATCTGAGATTCTGTTTGTAAAACACTCCCAGATTGTCTGGAGTGGATTTGGTCAGACCTTGAATACAGCGTCGGCTCCACCACACGGGACATATTCAGTGTCAAACAGGCTAGCTTCTTAGCTCCAGTTACAGCCTGGTGAAAAGCTTGACTAATTTACATTCTGAGAGAAAGGTCAGCTGGGTTAAACTAACACATATCACTGACTTTACCCGCCACACATGCAGACACACACATGCACAAACATGGATTAACAGGTCTTCAGCTACTGACTGCTTATAGACACATATCACATCCTTGGACAGCTGATTGTTCTCATAAAACCCCTGTTCTTCTGGTCTTTTTAGCTTCTTTCAATTGTTGCAAACAATGCGGAGACAGAACATGAAAGTCGTTTTGTGATTTTGAAATGTGTGCTTTTGTTCTCGTGTCAAACAGGAAATAATGCAGAATGTGCCTTTATCTGATGTACTTCTGATTTGTCATCACGATGGTGAATCTGCAAATATGTAATGTGCATTGTAGGGGGGTGGAGGGTGGGCCTGAGAATCTGAGCAATGTTCAGAAGTGCAATCAAAATGTTCTCTTGTGGGGACAAAAAAAACTTAGGGAGCAGAAGGAATACTGTAGCCGGTAGATGGGAATGAAGTGAGTTGTGAACAAGTGAAAGGAGTGATGGAGTGGGGAAAAGGAGTGAACAGACTCTCCATTCATTCCCTCAGCCTTTCAAACAACCCAGGGCTACCATGGCAACCCCTTTATGCGTGTTCCCTAATTACCCTAACCCCTTACACATACTCTCTCATACACACAAGTTTGCACAAAAAAAGACACACACACACACTTCTTGGGCTTGACAATCCCCTTCCCCCTTCCATGCATACCAACACAGTGAACTCTCATCCAGTCACACACACAGTTTTCCAGCAATATCACAAATAGAAGTCTATGTTGAGCGTTTCTGGTACTCACAGCGGGCACGAGAAGTTTCTTGACCTCGTTGATGGCTCGCTGGAGTTTGATCTTAGCACGATTGTGTGTGTCCTCCACTGTGATCAGGACGTGGAGGTCCTCGCTGAGGTGCTCCCAGTTGGGCTTCCCTCGGTTCATCTCCTCCTGAAACGCACAAATCATTTATAGGACAAAAATAAGCTCAGCTTGAATGCGCCGCACAGACTCAGTCCATTGCCGCTGACGCTGAACAGGAGTTTACTTTTCTTCCTTTGCTTGGCTCGGTTTTTGGATCGCACACAAACAAACGCGCTTGCAAGGCTCAAGGTTGTCTAATGCAGCTTTGGAGGCGTATCAAACTCATGAAATGACCGTGTTGTTCCTCTGTAGTTACGCAAGATTGATGTTGCATTTTAGTAAAGGTTCAGGACGCTGATTCTTTGTGTTTTATCTCTTCACATTTTTCACTCTTCATCTTGTCTGTTCCATCTGTACCTCACCATCAAACTGTTCTCTGAAATGATCAAATAACGTTAACACACAGGCAGCTGTTTCCACGAATCAATAAGTAAAAAATAATACATATTGTTACATGTATTTGAAGGTCTTCTTAACTGTTATTAATATAACAAAAGGAGTCCACATGTTCCAAATAGTTAAAATTGTTTTACTACTTATTTTGTTTCAGATAACTGTAACATGTTGTTCCCTAAGGTCAAAGTTTTAATCAAAGTATCTTTATAAATTCTTTACTGGCATTCAAGATATATTTTTAGCTAAACTGACTTCAGTTTGTCAGTCTCACAATTTAGCCAAAATTAAAATCCCATAACTCAAATGTTGCAAGAACTGCAATTTTATGTTGTTAAGGCCACTATGGTTCCCAGATGTTTAGCCAGTTTAGCAAAAACAATCCATGTTGTGATTGGAACTAGTTTACATAATACTAAATGTGCTTGAATAATTATTATGGTCATATTTATTCACCTCTAAGTGACCAACATGATAAAACTACATAAAATGTCACATTTTCACTTTTAAAAAAATGTTTAATAGAGTTAATAATTACACCATGGTCATATGTTTTAAATATCTGACGATTATCTGTATTACAAATAATCATCAGCCACAGATACAACCTTCACAGCCTCTGTTCATACCTAATCATGATGTGTTTGGTAACTTTATTAAGGGTGGTTACAATGAACCTGGGACACACTAAAATCTGATCTTTAGGCTAAATTTGAAGGAGGTCCAAGGCATATTTAGTTACTCTTTAGTAGGAAGGGGCAGTGATTTTTAAATACTCAAATTCTAGTTAAAATGAGAAAAGTAAAACAATTAATGCGACCAATATACCAGTCAGGGTGTTTTTCTCAACAAAACCAACTGTGCACCTCTCAACAGAAAAAAAACCCACCATGTCCCACCGTCTGTTTCTGCCATCGTAGTTTATTTTGGTAGGACTATAAAGTGGAAACTGTGGTCAAGGGGGAGCTCAGGTCCAGTGGTACCACAAAGGAAGGAAGATACAAGTTTGAAAAACTGGACTTTTGCAGCGATCTGACAACTGCTCTTTACAAACCAAAGTATGTTTATATTTGCGTTCAAAGCAGGGAAGCAGGTTCTGGATCACAAATGGTCACTCAAGACAGATGTGGAGACACATTCCAATGCCAGGTGTGAACCCATGAACTCCTGGCTCCTTATGATCAGACCACTAAAGATGCATGTAAAAGTCAGATGTCACCTCTAAAAACACTTATTAACTTATTATTTTACAAATATTATAAGACTATCGGAGCATTATGCAAAGAACTTCTTTTGGACAGTTTTGTTTTACTTTTAGTATTTAATTAAGCCCATAAAAAATATTTTACATGAAAATTGGATTCTCTTGATAAGATTTCTTACAATTAGAGGCATTATTGTGATTGTGGGGGTCTTCTTTGCTTTTTATCTTTAACTGCCTGATTCTACAAAATCTCTAATAGAAATTCCAGTCAATTGAAGGCTCGGTTAAACCCGAACATTACTAGACTTTATTTCAGTGTGGCGTGGTTGCAAATTGTTCCCTCTGAGGCTGTTTTGTCAAGTGAGCTGTATCATTCTGAAGAACACTGAAAGTCAACATCTTTTTTCTCTTCTGCCCCAGTTGCCTCCCACTGTGTCTCTGTTTTCCTTCCTCTCTGTCTCTGTGTGTTTCTCTGTCTCCCTCTGAGGGGCGTGCAGGGTAGGGAATGTTCTGGAGAGAGAGGAAGGTGTGTGTGTGTGTATGTATGTATGTGGAGAGGGGGTGGAGGAATGCTTGGACTTGCTCCACCTGCCGTTTGGAAAGCTTGAGCCCACTCCGTCCAACAGCAGACACCAGGGGAGGGGAAGGGAGGACAGATGGACTGAACGCCAGGACAGGAAAGAAAACCTCCGCACCGAAAAGTCATTGTGAGAGGAGGGTGGGTAAATAAACATGACAAATAAATAGACGTGTACATGTAAAGATAGATCAAGAGGGAGAAAGTAGCAGAAAATTATTCAATTTTATAACTATTTTATAACAATTTCAAATTTGACTTTTAATTTAGTTTTGTTTGATTTCTGATCATATGTAGGGCTGACCTGGGTGACCTTGAACGCTTATCCAAATTTTATCTCTACGACATCCGCCTTTCATCCCAAAATACTCATAAATATAAACTCCAGTCAACCACAAGTTCATTTTAATTGCCTTGTTTTCTTCTTTTCATGTTTTCCAAAAATCTCACTCATTTTACGTCAATCTGCTGTTGATTATTTTCAAAGAAGTTAATCTAAAGCACGTATTAAGAAAGTTTTCAAGCATGTAGGCCCACACCCTTATCTAATTTAATGCCCAAATATCTGTAAGTATGCACATTACTCCCACTTCTGTCTCTGTTGCTTATCTGGCTGAGGTTGTTCAACTTCAACTGTGCTTGATTATCTTAAAAAACAACAACAACAAAACAGCTCAGTCAAGTCTTGTGTCTCGCCTTGTAGGTGCCTTGGGGTTTTAACGTATGGCTCTGGCAGTTTCTGTTCTTGACACTTAAGTTGTTTCCTCTTGTTTTACAATTGTCTTATAAACAAATCAGCAAAATTAGTAGTGATTAAACAATGTGGACAATTTAAAGATAATACCAAAAAGTAGAGGTAAACCTTGTGTTACTGAGCGTTTACCTTCTTCTTGTCTCTCATGGAGCCCTTTCCTCGCACCATAATTTTGCAGCCGGTCTCTGCCTCGAGTTGTTTGGCCGTCAGTCCACGTGGGCCCAGGATCCTTCCTACGAAGTTGAACTACGCAAAAGAGCAGAAATATACGATTAATGAAAAACAAATATGTAAACTGGCATCACGAGTTGCAAGTTTCTTTGTACAATGAGTGTTGATGAGTGCAACTTTGAAGTTTGTCGAAGTGTGAAGTGTTTGGAGACAAAAATAGCTTATTATGTGGGGTGCTGGCTGGTGTTGGTGGCATGACAGAACACTGCCGTTCTCTTAACCTTATCTGTCACTAACTTTGAGTGATTAACTAGACAGCTGCCCCTCTGTGTGTGTGTGTTGCTTTTTTGCTACTATCCCTCAGTCTCATTCTGACTCTTTTGTGATAATTCCCCAGCCTGCTTGCCTCCCCCCCATAATTCACCTCTGAATTCTGTCTGAATCTGATGTTTACTTCAGTAACAGTTGCGACACATTCCGACCTCTACTACGACCCTCGGCTCTCACCAGCGGCGCGCACGCACAAATCCAGACCGAGGAACTGCTCTCTAAATTTAACCTTGATCTCAACCATTTTCCAATGTCCTCCTGTGTGTGTCCTGTTAGTCCGCTGTCATGTGAGTCAGGACAGCCCGTCATTGTAGTGGGTGATTGGCGAGTTGATGCATGGAGAAAATCATGTGAGCCACAGCACTGCTCATACTGAAAGTGTTTGGCTGCTCTGCACTTAATTTTATATTTAGCTGGGAGAAAAAAAACGTAGACCACTTTTTTTTAAGCGCTTATAAATATTTATGTTGCAAATTGAAAATGATATTAAAAAAAAGTATTTTTTAGTTAGGAAATCTAAAATAGCCTACGTTTCACTTATTTTTCCATGTTATCATATAGAAGCTGCTGATCCTGGCTCGTTATTGACCCGTTTTAACTCCAGATTACATCACTGGGTGTGAGCACAGATGATCTCAGAATGAAATCAGCTTTTAGATAAAATGCAAAGCAAAGTGTCTTCATGATTTAGAGCCACATTGACTCACTAGTAGCCTTTCAGTAAATAAGGAACAGATAAAGTGACAACAGGCTAAGGTAAACAGAAATGCTTCTGAAAAAAAGGTCAAAGGTCTTTGTTTTTGTCAACTCACATCGGGGTACTCTTTAACAGGCACGTAGAGCTTCTCCTGCAGCTGGGCCACAGGGCCGACGGCTTCGGGAAGCTCCTCCATGTCCCGCCCGTTGAACATGCCGCCGTTCAGTGTGTCGTTGTACATGTCTTTGCGCACACGGCCGATTTCTTTGAGACAGCAGGGAAAACAAAAGCGGGGGTTAAATTGAGCGAATTGAAGAGGTTTCACATTTCTTTCATCAGACTGTTCGTTCCTATGATGACTCACTGTCACCAGAATTTGAGGAAACTTTGAGCGTGACAGCTGACAAATAGCCCTGCAAAAAGACAAGAATTCTGCACCACAATGTAGAATCTAACTGCTAAACGCTTTGCAATCAGGCCTATTTCTAATCGTGTTTACCCTCTGTTTTTCTCTTTGACCCCAGCATACAGGTCATTCCCCTTTTAATCTGCAAATAAAAAAATAAACCTTACATGTTAGAGGCAGTCACAGTAAATTGTGCCACTTGTTCACAGAGAAAATGCTTTCAGACTGTAACGTCTCTGTTTTTGCTTGTTGCCATAAACCAGTGGTGCATATTTTCCCAGAGTTCTTGTTGACGTGTGCCAGTGTCTTGTTTGGTTCAACTATCTGCCCAAAACAAAATAAAAATCCACTGGAAATTGTGTAAAACTTAAAAACATTGGAGCTAAAACGTAAGCTGCTAATTGAAAAAAAGCTTAAGCTCTTTACCATTAATCAACTAATCATAAACTTTTGCAGACTAGAAACATAATTACTACAGGTGATTACCCAAAAACTACATTTAATTTTGAATCAGAAGCTAATACACATATTTAAATATCAAGGTAATCTTCCTAAAAAGTTACATTTGTGGCTACTGAAGCACTGCCATAAACAAGACCTATTTTTCATCTGTCTGTGCATTTGTTTGTGGTTGTCTCAATGACTGATGCTTGCCTCCAATACCTTTGTAATGACTCTCCGATGCAATAATAACTGACTACAGCACCAGACACTCATACACACAAACCCCTGATTTGAAATCTCTCTCACACACAACACACACACACGGCAGAATAACTGCCTCAGGGCACAAATATCATCTGACCTAAGCAGGCTGACAGGCATGGCTCCCTCCTCTCAGGTTGTTAAGTCTGACCATAACTACAGTATCCCACTATAATTACAGCCACAGCTAAAGTGACAAGGGTGATCTTCTAATAACCTATTCTGACCCATCACTGGCAAAAACCGTCCATTACAGCGTGCAGAAAACAAACAAATCTGCACAGGCCATCATAACCTTTTGTCACGCTTAAGTTAAAAGTAACTGGAGGAAAACCAGAAGTGAAAGAAGAACTAGAGATTCGGACGAAAGGACAAAAAAAGACAGAGGGGGAGCAGTGGCAACCTTTTACCTTAACACTTCAACCTTTCATAGGATTAAATATAAACAGGACAAGACCGCAGACTTGAAACAAATACGTTGCCTGACAACACCTCACATAAACTTTTGTCTTTTTTTTTTTCTTTGGTTTTGAGGATTTTTTTAACGCCTGAACACCCCTTGAGATTAACATGGACAGAAGATACAGTCAAGCTGAAAATCGATGTGGTACACACAGCCTTTTATGCCAGCCAACGACCAGGCGTCACATTATCACAGCTGTCAGTCCTCAACACCACTGTAAAAGTTATTTGTCGAGATGTAGAAGGTCGTCTGGCGTGAGAGCAGCATTTTGCTGTGTCAGGAGACTTGTCACAGAACACAAAGTCAGTGCCACTGTGATCCTGATGTGCAACAACAGTAGCAACAGGCCTTGTAGCAACTCCTGGAGCGTGGCATTCAAAAAAGGGACATATGTGACACGACTGTGCAAATTCTCAGTTATCCAGGTCATCGCAACAGCAAACAGGCTAAAATCGGAGGCAACCGGACTTAGATCAATTCTTGTTTAGAAGACGTTTCGACACCCATCCGGGAGTCTTTGTGACATATGTGACATTTGAAACAAAAAGAAATGTGCCTTTTTAGCATGCCTAGATATCAATATGTATGTGCATCTCATGCAACTACTTGTAAGAATGTTGGCTACCAACATCTGGATTTATTGATGACTTGGGGCCTTGAAAGCAGCTTCAAATTAAATATTTTACACATTCACATGCTCTCGTTCCTTTACAGGGATGGGCTCCAGCATTCACACAAGCCTGATCATTAGGTCACTGGGAAAGACTAACAACTGTCTGTTTGTTCCCATTGCCAACTACCCCTGAATGTGTGTGTGCGTGTGTGTGTGTGTGTGTGTGTAAGAAAATGCTCTGCTGTTTCTCTGCAAATCTGACTTAAGACATTAAATACATCCCTTTCCCATAAAGCTGAAGGATTTGCAGTCAGAATTATGTGAATGCTTTGGGTGAAAACATCCAGGAGAGCCTGTAAATGTGCTCATTTATCAGTGGGATTAAATCAGTGTTTAAGGGTCAACTCTGCTGTCACGTTTCTGAGGTTCTACAGAAGAATCATGCCCCGGTAAAGGTCGTGCAGTAACTCAAGAACTCCTGTGGGTTTTCTTTCGTCGTTAAACTCGTCTTAATAATAAATTTGTTTCTACAGTAGTTTGAAGAGCTGAGTTTTCCATAAACCAAATAAGTGTTCAAGCAGAAGCCGGAGTTACCTTCATCCAGCAGCCGCTCCAGATGCGTGAAGATGCCGCTGAAGTTGGGCAGGGAACTCATCACCTTCCGGTCGTTCATAAGCTGCATTAGATAGTCCGGGTTGGACTTGGGTCTTTCCTTCACCTCTGTCTCCCCAACCATGGCTTCTGATTCAAGCGACCCACCTAATAGGAAGACTTATTACTTTTTACCCCCCACCCTCTGAAAAAATAACACGCCTCAAAAAACACAAACGATGACCCCAGGGGAATCCACCAGCCGCCACCGGCAGACCGCCTCTCAAGCTAGCGGATAAAAAGTCAACTCACAGCTCCGGGGTCGGGGACTGGTTCTTCGGTTCGTGAGCCCCCCAAGTCTTCATCAACCGTTCCCCCACCCACCCCTCTGCTCGGCTCTCTCCGGAGTTTGAAAAAGTTATGGAGGGGGAGTTTGGCACTTGTTCGACACGACTCCGGCGGACTCCTACAAACCCACCATCAGCTCACCTCCTCCGTTCGGGTCTGCGAGGTGTGTTGGTATTCGGCAGCGGCGGGGACCGAGACTCCCTATCATATGATTACAGTACCGCACGAGTGGACTGTCGCGAGCGCGCCGCGCGTAGCCGCCGTTATCAGCGAGACAGGGGGGGGGCTCGTGCCCCCAGCCCCCGCCCCACGCGCCTCTCTTCCTTTCACGCGGACACCCTACACTCGTTTGAAATGCTCATAACAATATAAACAGACACACGTATGTACACCTGTTCCACAGCAGCAACTGTCCGTCACTGGTTTTTAAAGTGGAGGCGCGTTCAGGTACGCTCGGAAATTAAATATTTAGATTTTATTATTGACTTTCACCGCAATACATAAACAAACATACATTTTCATTCCCCTGTTTTTGTAGCTATACAACTTCAAATTAGCAAAAGGAAAGCTAGAAACAAAAGTAGCAAAATGTATGCTAAAAGAAGCAAGAGGCTAGCCATAAGTACAAAAAGTTCCTTTAGAGTTAAAAGTAGCTAAATGCTAGGTAGACAGCAAAAGTAGCACATAGCAGCAGGAGCTAAAAGTATCAAAAGGCTAGCAAAAATAGTATTAAGTCTTACTAAAAGCCGAAAGTAGGAAAATGCTAGCTAGAATGTAAAAGTTAAAGGTTTTAAAAAGCTGGGTAAAATCTAAATTAGCATAAAGCTAGTTAAAGTATCAAAAGCTAACTAAAAGCTGAAGTAGCAAAAGGGTACCTAAAATAACAACAATAGCTAAAAGACGTGTAAGAAGTACCACATTCAGTACAGTAAAAAGTCACAAAAACAAAAGTGATAGTACCTATGAGAATGATTTTAAAATGTCAGTCCAC